>JAPUBX010001786.1:0-10500 GCA_028672205.1 Proteocephalus fallax | reverse complement strand
CCTGGACGAGGGCAACGGGCCGACTAAATCCACATGAACGTGGCTAAACCGTGCTGATCGGTGCCCTGCTGTGACGATTGACTTTTACCTGTTGACACCGTGTCCACAGGCGGACGTCTTTTTGAAATCCCTTCAGAGAAAACCTTTCAGGCACTAGTCGGGTGGTTGCGCGAATACCAGGGTGCGAGAGACCATGAACCCTTTCGAAAACTTGGCGCCTCATGCATTGCGGAACTAGATTTGTCGGATCTCGCATTCGTTGTAGCGAGAAGAGTAGGAGGCCATGGCATGAATCAACGGCTTGTGGTCCGTGAAAATTAGAATGCGGCTACCTTCAGCAAAATGGCGAAAATGCTTTACGCTTAGGCAAGCCGCCAATAATTCACGACCGAAGGTGCTGTATCGGCGTTCCTTTGGTGATAGAGACTTCGAAAAAAACGCTAGGGTTTGTCGACGTATTGCAGTGATACAGTACGACTCATTGATTACAATTCAGTAGTATAAAACACAAGGCAGTAGAGAAGAAGGAGGCATCAGAAAAACCGCAGCCTCCGCTCCTCCCGCAGCGCCTTCTCTTTGGCCAATCGGAGCATCCGCGGCGACGTCTGGCTCTCCGCGGAGGCCACGTTCCGACGAGCCTCGCACAGCGGAAGCGGCGACCGCACCACTCGACGCCGAATGCCCGATGCCGAATTGGGCGACCTCCGCTTCACCCGTTGGCCGCTTCACTCTCCGTCTCCGTCGTCGCTCGGCTCGAAGGCTCCAGTGTCGACACAGTCTAAAACAAAAGGTTTCACACAATCATTTCGAACTTTCATTTCAATCCAGCAAAGCAGCTGCTGTTCTTTCTATTCTCCGTAATTAACTGAGGCCCCCAAATGCTGCTCGTACACCGGAGACTGCCGCCCCAATACACAACTGTCAATGGTTCGGCCGACATCTTATGCCCCCCAGATATCCCTTCCCCCCTTTGTTTTTGGTCACTCAACTTCTCCACTATCCTCTGATTAGCACGGGTAATCCTTGAAAGGTCACATCCCATTCGGCCATCTCTTGCGCTGGCCATCCAGAGAGGCCTCTGTGCTCTGCATATAAAAGGACACGGATTCTTCATTGGAATACACCCCGTCTTCTACGTTCGTCATATTTCGACTTAGCAACATAGCTCCTGCACACAAGACACGCAACCTCGCACAACCTCCTCGTCGTCCCCTTGTTTCGACCCGACTCACCTGCACCTTGGTAGAGGTGGACCTCCCGTGGACTCCTTTGGGAGGGAGTTGCCGTAGTCGCGGAGGGGCGACGTCTTCTCGCCGCCTTCGTGCCCTTGGCGGATGTCGCTGTCGTCGTCTTCACCGACAGCGTCTTCTCCAAGACCCGAAGCTGAGTCTCCAGCTTAGAGTAGTCTGGCGTCTCGGTGTATCCCAGAGAGGCAATCGTCTCAAGCATTGAGGACAACACTAGAATCGAAGAAACTGCATTGTCTAAATGGATGCTGATGAGGGAAACGAGGCACGATGAAAATCCCAACTTCCTGCGGTTTGATCCGCACATCTAGTAAAGCACATACGCCCACTCCTCATTGGTCAACGCGGTCCCATAAATGTACACCCAACCTCGTCTCAGTGCGGTCCCTGAACGCTGCAGGGGACGACGCACTGGAGAAACTGTGGTGGTGGTGGTGCGACGGTGTGGGCGGTCAGCATCGTCGTTCCGTGGGTGGTTAGATTTCCAGGGTGGCACTGGGGAGACCATGTGAAAAGGGTTTCCCGTCTACTGCACCCCAATCCGTCCAAGTCTAACCTACGGTTGCGAAACCTGGTCCCCGGGCGTCGGGAACACGAGGAGATCACAGGGGATCTCGAATGCGGACATGGAGTGCAATCGGATCCGATCTCCGCGCGGGGGCAGTCACAGTTAGTGACATTCATAAAGCCGGATCATCCTCTCGAGGTGACCGCCCAGATCAACTCTAAAGTCGATTGTTCAATTAACAGAGGTGCCTCACGCTATATGAATGACGCAGTGGTGCTGAGTACGCCGCAAGCAAGAATGTTCACGAAAATCGTAGCACCCCAAAGCTGATTATCTTCAAGTAGGAGAGAGAGCCATACAACCACAAAGCAAGCGTCTTCGCCTTGGGCATTCGCAGTGCGATACAAAACACGCACAAAATAGGCGGGGAAAAACATACCTCGAGGCCAGAGCCTCGTAGAAGATTGGCCGCTTTTACGTCGGCGTGAACATAGCCACGAGAGTGGATAAACTCCAAGGCATTTAGCTGAAAGAGAAAGGCTCCGAATGAGAATATTGCCACAAATGAAGGCAGAGAACAAATAATGTAGCGTATAATGCAAAAATGTCCGAAAGCAGTTTTTTAATCTAAACCATGTCAAAAGCACGCATAAATTAAAACCAAGAACGCAGTAATAACGAGACTCTACGACAATAAAAGAAAATAAAACCAACCGTCTGGATTGCCACACGAGGATATACCGAGGCACTGAATTCGTGATTATTCAGAGCGTCTTATAGGGATCCATTGAATCGGTCGATTACAAGAAACATGCATTGCTTCTCGTCAGGAGCGCGGAAAGTTCCTTTGGACACAAATCGTGGAATCCCAAGAAACGAGAGACCCCGCAATATTCTCCATTCATTCACTAAAATAATGAAAAGAGTTACCTGTGTTTAATCAACAGCGTGTACTCTTGACCCCACATGGGCAGGATAGCAACTTACACAATGCTGCCTTACCGAATCGCGAATAGAAATAGACTTCAGTAAATAGCGGACCATTTTCCTGGGGCTCCTATCAAATAGGTTTAACAACACAAGGGCTTAGACAGCTTACGATTTTTACAACGAAAGACATATTGGAATTATTTTTGGGCGACGCTAAAAACGAAGGGGCAATATGTTTAAAAAGGTATAGTACTACTAAATTACAAATAATAATCTTAACCGCATAAATGCGTCCGATGACCGATTGTAGGTCCAACAATCCAGGAAATGGACTGGTTTGCATCGATTAACTCGAAACCTGCATCGATTGGCTATGCAATTTTATAAGCCCGTTTGGGAGCCATTTGAGGAACGAGAACTTTAAACAATCCAATAAAAACATAGACATATTTTGAAAACAATAACATTCGAATAGAAAACACAAATAATTGTAATACCTTCACCGGCGGAAGAGTAGAGATTGTACACACTAGATTGAATAACGCGCTCTTTTTTGAAGGCGTAAATAGACTAAACCGTTAACGCAATCGGACTATTACTATAGATGTTGTGAGATGTTATGTGGATTTTGCAGTTGAAGGAAGAAATTTACATGTTTGCTGCAAGTTTCTGGCAATTATTTATTGCTGGTTAATTGACGACCCAGAAAATGACGCAGTGGTGCTGAGTACGCCGCAAGCAAGAATGTTCACGAAAATCGTAGCACCCCAAAGCTGAGAGAGAGCCATACAACCACAAAGCAAGCGTCTTCGCCTTGGGCATTCGCAGTGCTCCGGCTGTGAACGACGCAGCCTGAGGAGGATCATAACATCATATAGTTACTTCTATTACAGAAAACAGTAAACAGGTATTTATAAACTCAATGGAGACGCTTTTCGATGCGGGCAGAAGAAGGCCGTTCTAACAAGATCACTAAATGACCTCAATGACGGACTGACCGAACCTTGTGGAAATAGTTTTGCAGACATGGCATAGGATCGGGTTGACGCAGATTTTATGAGCCTGAGGAAGTTAAACAAGCGTTTATCTGAATGTGAATCTCTTCGAGCAATGCGTAGACTATACCGCTAAATACCAACAAGAACAGCGGCATATCGCAATTCGGTCATTCCCTATTTGTCCCGATTTTTAGTATAACCAGAGCAGGTGAAACAGGAACTAAAAGACAATTTTCACATCTAATACTTGACATATTGCCTATTTTTACTGCTGAAAGTTTTGGTCCTCGTGACCTCAATAAAGCCACTACAATTATTATTATTAATTATTAACCCGCTAAATTTTACGAAAAAATTGAGGAATTATTAAACGGTTTCAGAGGATCACAACATCATACAGTAAGTTCTATTACAGAAAACAGTAAACATAATAAATTAAAAATCGGAATTTTCGTTATTCGGAGTCGTTTGAAACAAATAAGAGAACCTATGATGCCCTTTTGAGATGATCGTCGGCTGTGAACGACGCAGCCTCTGTGGAACGCTGGGTCGCTCGTCCAGGTGACGTTGAACTCATTTGGAGTGTGACAATCTCCTGCTAGAGGATGACCAGCTGTTTCATGGGAGTCGGCTATGAAGTGGGGGGTGGGTCTCTCCGAATGCTGAAGGTCATATATCGGCGTTTTACTTAGCCGATTGATCAGTGATCCACGCGGGCGGAGGAGAATCTCCAGGCTGTTGTCCGTCTACTTGAAGTTGTCCACATAAAATAGAATCGTTTTGGCCAAAGGCGGAGGACAGCGAAGATGCTGGAGGCGGCCAATCAATTCTCGTCTCGTCGCGAATTTAACTCACCTGGCACCAGTGCACCGAAACCGGCGGATTTGGCGAACTCGGCGGGATTGGCCAAGCTGTCTTCTTTGCTCTGCACCACGGCGTTTCTCACCGAACGGGGAACGTTCTCGCGCAGCGTAAATATACGAAAACGTTAACGCAATCGGACGATTACTATAGATGTTGTGAGCAATGAACTGGAGATATTCGGCATTTTATGTAGAAAAATTTGGATTTTGCAGTTAAACGAAGAATTTAACACGTTTGCTGCAAGTTTCTGGCAATTCTTTATTGCGGGTTAATTTACGACCCAGAAAATCGGAGGCATATCAAAAATGCGGCCACGTGGAATTCTTTAAAAAAGAAAAAACAATGCAATTGAGGGCATGGCAATGCTACTTTCTCCGAAACCAACAACAGCCACATTACGTTCCACTTCGTCTGCTCAAAGTCACCACAAATATATTTTGCAAACATGCCTGTTCCAGCTGATATGATTTGGCAAGGCATCAACAAAGAAGCAATAAATGTACGCGATTGTATATTAATTATAAATAAGTGACATCGAGGATGGTAAACATACGAGTCCCACTTCTTCCAAGAATAAGACCTCGAGACGGTCGAAAATCATTCCCTTTGAAAAAGGTAACTTCTCACGATTTAAGGCATTGGAACGATGGATTGAGTTTGCGCCCCTTGAATAACACAACCGGACTTTTACCAGTGGTAGCTTGATCCGTATTACGGTACTGCATAGGGAAATTGTCGATAGACCGATCTAAGTCTGTAAATGTACTTGGTTTCATAGATGATATAGCCGCCTTCAGGGTCTTGACGAAGTTCTCTGCTAAGCCATTCGACTGAGGATGTCTGGGAGCCGTGAGCAAATGCCGGCATCCGAGACCTTTGACCCAAGTGACCAAATGGTCGGCGGTGAAATGTGTACCATTGTCCGTAACCAAAACGAGCGGAATGCCTTCACGGCTGAATAACTTCCGAAACACCGCTTTGGTGAAGTCAGCATTGGCACTGGTCGTCAGAAATACTTCAGGCCAACGTGAAAATGAATCGATAACGACAAGAGCATAGTATTTGCCGAGAAATGGTCCACAATAATCAGCATGTATTCGTTGCCATGGCTCACTGGACCATGGCCATGGAGATCATTAAGAAGGCCATGAAGTGCAACTTGTGCATAGCAGCCATCACATCTAGACAAGTAATCGACATGCTTGATATGTTTGGCAGGCCGATGAACCACGTCATAAGTATAGGCGCTCAAAGCGAGACGCCACCGTTGCACCATAGCTGCAGAAGCCTTTGACAATAAATGACTTGGATTGTAAATGAATTTCAAAGGTTCATGGTCAGACACAATCGTGAATTGTCTGCCGAATAAGTATTTATGCAACCGCATCACAGCCCAGAAAACCGCCAAGGCTTCGCGATGCGTTTGGGCGTATCCACGTTCAGCTGTGGACAACCGCCGTGATATGCAGACAACAGGTCGGCCCTCTTGCTCCAACACAGCGGCTATGCCGGAGGGCGACGCATCAGTAATCAGTGTTGAATGCATTCTTTGTGCGAATGGTTGTAGGATAGCTTCTGAATTCAAAAAAGCGAGCAACTTTCGTAATGTCTGCTCATGCATGGAATTCCATTGGAAGGTTGGCGCATTCTGAAGCTCGAATAAGCAATCAGCGATACCAGCAAAATTCGGTATAAACCGCGAATAGTATTGAATTGCTCCCATAATAACCTCGGAAAACGTCAACTTTTTCTGTTCAGGCACACAATTGTTTTCCGTAGAAACTATGAAATGCTGGTAATACGTTTACAGTCTCATTTCAGAGGCCGCAGCTATAAGGGGATACGCGAAGATAATCCAAGAACTGCCATGAAATATGAGCGTATGCATCTGTTGTTCTTCAATATTTAACAGCAACCTCATAGGGTAGAGGAGGTGGACAAAACAACATTTCTAATTTCCTAGAATGAATTTTGCTGAGATGCCATTGGGCGGAAGCACAACCGTGCCCGGTTTGAAAATCTCAAGGTCGGCAGAAGTACTGCCTTGGTCTCGCGAAAATATGCATTTCTTTGTCATATCGGTCAGATTTATGCAGTCCATATATTCTTCATGTGTCGGAATTAGAGGAGTGCGGTAGATTAAGGTTCTATCTTGACTTAAATAAAAGAATTTGTTTTAAGGACCTGCGGGAAACTGTTATCCATATGAATATGACTACATGGATTCCCTCATATCAATATATATATCTCTACTGGCATTGCAAAAGTAGCAATTAATCCATAGCTTCGCGGATACTTCTAGATTGTCGCAAAATATCGAGCATTCGAGATCCAATATAAGCATAAGTTGGCGTGTTTTAAATACGATTAAATAGCAATGCTACGTAACTGTACATTCGATGTACATTCTGGTTGAATGCTTTTTGACAGTATAGGTTCTACCTGTCGTTAAGCGTTGTTCAAATCGACATGTTGGGATGCCTGTATTATTCCTATCATGATAGTTTAGTAGTAATATTAAAAATAACGGTAAGCGCTTTATAGCGATTGCAAAATTCCATCTTCATCTGTTCTTGTGAAACTAAAATCGGGACGAATTAGGACTAACCGAATAACAATACGACGGGATTCTTGTTGGTATTTTGCGGCATTGCCTGCGTATTGGTCAAAGGGATTTACATTTAGATGAGAGGAGTCATCGAACATACGATGAACAAGAAGTGTTCAAATATTGAAGTGGCCTTGTATGAGTGTATAGGTATGCAAGAATTTGAGTACACGGCAGGGAAAAAAGGGACTACAGTCGTCGGGGAAGGGCAGTATGTAACGGGATGGGGAGTGTCCGGTCGTGGGGAAGGGACAGGGGTACGGGGCATCTGCTCTGATTCTATAGCCGGGTAGGGACGGGCGACGACAGGGCCTTGTTCTGCATCCTGTTCCGATGCTCAAGCTCGCGGATTTGCGCCGCCATCAATGTCTTCTACATTGACTCGCGAAGAAGGAACGGTTCGATGGCCAGTCGTCGACGCTCTCGTTGTTACACCCTTTCTGGGCCGGAGATTCTGAATTCTGCGATCCATCGAGTTTGTTTTACCTCAAGGAAAATATACAATGAATCCCACGCACCGTATGTCACGCGACGATCCAGAAAGTCCCAGTTTCAGCGCGGCTGAAAAAAACAAAAATCCGTTAATCGATACTAAAACGACTACAAAAAGTGATTAGAATTTTTTTGAAAGTTTATTCAAAACGTTAGTTATGATTTAATAAGATCGTTTTCTTCTACATCACTTTCCCCTCAGACAAGACCCCCCTATCCTTCGCCGATCAATCTTCGCCGTGGGGGGTTTCCTGGTCTCCCGCGGCTTCGACCTTGACAAAGTTCACTGGTCCTGTAGTGGATAGCATGCATTAGATGGTATGGCAAAATAAGAAATTACGTTTTGTTGTGTGCTTATTTATTGTTACTGGTGTTATCCTCTACATATATATCCGGGGCCCCACCTCCCCCTTAACTCTACAAGGAAGACCACAAGAAAAGGATATTCTTCAAAAAAACGGATTCACGTTAAAAAGTCGGAAGTTTTGAGGGCAGAGAAAATCACTGGTGAACAATGTAAAATAATGGGCGAAATCTCGCGGTGACAAATTTACTGTACCGCCGCTGGAAGCCACTATCGGTTAAACTGACTCAATTGTCAAATTCCTTCTACTGCTTCTCTAGAACCATCTCACTAAAGAAGTACGATGATTAGCGATGAGTTGGGTCGTCAAGTACACCATACTCTACACTTTTTATCAAAATTCAAAGTGCAATATCGATATGTCCTTCTGTGGTGTCATTTCTGGAAATTTTAAATTGTTATTTCATAACTTTTAACAATGAAAACAGCAAGAGAAAAGGGGTGTTGTATGAAAACGTGTAAGCGGAGAAGATAGGTATCACAAGAGAAAGAGTTTGTTGGTTTGTTTCAAAAGTATCGGTTCTACACAATCTCGAGTTGCAGTGGAGCAGTTCTTATGAGCTACGTGGCAAGGTGCGGTCAAGTGGAATTGATCTGGCATCAAAGATCACACAATTGTGAAGAGATTTTAAACTCTGAACACGCCCCGTACGTGCAAGCCAGCATTCGCGTTTCGTGATGCTCAATTGGTTTCCGATAACAAGACGGCCTACGCAGGACAAGTTATCAATTTGCAAATTAAGTAAACAAAAATAGTTATAAAATTATTCATCGGCCAACAAGGAGCAACTGAAAATCCAGACTCCCCTAAGGATGAGTCAGCAAAAGCATCAATAAACGAAGATGTGTTAAACAAAACCAGTAAATTGTGTGCCCACCTATGTGGGACTATTGAAGTGGCGAATCTGCGTAGCTGTTGGTGTGGTCAAGTAGAGTGTATCTGGAATTGAAGAGCACACATTGTTGAAGTTATTTTCACCTCGGAGTACGCCCCGTTTCTTGCGAATACCACGACCATAATCATAAACGAAAATAGGGTTGTTTGGCGACTTGTCTAAGGCATGTTGGAAATCTTCATTTTATCGTCTCAGCAACTAATACTACTACCACTACTAATACTACTACTACTACTACTACTACTACTACTACTACTACAAAATCGGCAGATTTAGATGTGCATTTGTTGGAATTCGAAATTTCGCTGATATCTTGAACAGAATTTGTGAACCTGGTTGTTAGAACAATGAACGACATCACCATTTCCTTTGATAGGAAAGGTCGCGGGGCCGTGAATCATTACCGGTCAATCTTCATGGCAGAAGTTGATGAGCTCGCGGCTTCTTGAGTGAGATCGGTGTTGCTGCAACAGTTTTTGTTCACTGAATGAAGCCTTTTCAAGATTCTGCGAATTCACGAATCCATACAATTGAAAAACAATATGGCTGGGAATCATCTCAACGTTAACATCACAATAAGAACCCCAATTACCTACTGCAAGACCCTGGTATATTCAAAGCAGTCCGCCAAAAATGTGGTCTATTAGGGTTAGAAAATGCAACAAGTGTAAAGACCTAATCTATCAAAATTCCCAACCCGTTTCAGACTCAATGAATAAGCATGGCAACGCTTGAATGTTGAGTCGGGCTGTTTGAGTCTGGGCCCAAGCTGCAATTGAGAGCGCTGCTTCTCCATCCCAACAAATTTATTAAGCATTCAGGGATACAAATTCAGCATCTTAAAGCAACACATATTTCCTCTTATATTAGCAGATATTAGTGAAGGTTTCAAGAATGTCAGAATGGGGTTTCGATGAAAGCAACTGCCCTCTACCTTGGTTAGTCGGCCATTCTGATTTCACAATCCCCAGCACAAAAGTCCTGGCAATCGATTGGCGCTTTAGCAAACTGACTCACTTGGCAGAGAGGCGGTAGCGATATAATTGAGATTAAGGCCAGACTCCCACGCGTCCCACAAAGGGATCTAATAAGGCCATTCGTTTTTACCCACCAATCCAAAGCAATCCCCAGAAGACAGTTTACGAGAAGAAGGGTTTATTAAAGGGTCACTAAAGGGTCAAACGACGATGTGGATAAAAAGACGGAATGCGGACGTTCGTCGGTTTCTTCGTCACCTTCTTTTTACATGGCGACAAGCGAGCCAATCAGGACGACAAGAGAAAGCCCAAAGGGCAGTTTTATCGCTGAGGCACCGGAGGTGGTCGCTTCCGTGGTGTTGGAGGGGCTTGCGGTGAAGGTGAATTTAAACGGAATCGGATCATCCTTCAAAGTAACTGTAACCACCGCGGAAACTGGTGGAAATTTGCCGCTAAAGACAACCACAGTTTTAGCAGCACCTTGTTGTCCAAAATAAAATATGTTATTTTGAGGAAATTGGTTTGAGGCCAGAAATGCCTGTGGACTAAAAGCAAAACCTACCAGTCTTTACTGTGCCACAGGGGACCTGAGTGCGCGCAATAGGGCATGGTGGAA
>JAPUBX010001784.1:0-37470 GCA_028672205.1 Proteocephalus fallax | reverse complement strand
AGGTGCCTCTTGTTCATTTTCCCCGAGTGGACTCGTTTGGAACCGTGGGAAGGAAAACTCCCAGACTCGCTGATAGAAACACTTTTCAGCGATAACATTAAAAAATAGTTTAATGGATCGGTTAGATTTTCGAAAAATATCCAACGTGAATCGAATAATAATTATTATTATTTTAGTGCCTGAAATGAGGTCACGAGGTCAGCATATAACAAGACGGTTTAAAAAGTACTGGATATGAAAATCGTGTTTTCGTTCCTGCTGCACCTGTTCTGTTTAACCTAGAAATCGGAAAAAAATAAGAAAGGAACTGGGGACGCTACCCTCAAAAGCATTCTTAAGAAACTTCATTGCAACAACTGCCATCAAACCGTTGTATCCTCCAGTAAGAGGTTGCCACTGGAATTTGGTTTGTTTGGACGGAAACTGGAATTGATTATGACTATCTTAGAGCGGGACCACTTTTTCTCCATGTCGATCGGGTTACCTTAAAAGAGCCAGCCACACTTCGTCTCAAAGTTTTCACCCAAAATCCACCCGACCCCCCCTTAATTTGTATATTTGCGTTTTCGGTAAACCCTAAAGGGTTTCGGCAAACTTGTATTTAATTCTCTCGTTCGTCTGTTGCAGATGCGGTCTATATTTTAAAGACAAACTCATCGAATTCGACTGTGTTATTCCTCTCTTGGATGGGCCGAAATGTATTAGAGTCCTTAGCCGTCGTTGAGAAAATCATCAAAGCCCATCAAGTAATTTATTTGATGGACGAATTATTAACTTGTTAAAAAATCGGTTTTCTGTTCGAAATAAAAGATATTTATTAACGAAAGTGTTGGATTTAAGGTTCCGCTGTTACACTCTGGTTAATATTGTTACACGAAGATTGTGTCCATTTACATTTACAAGATATATGAATTCAGATTCATGCTCTTTAAAAAAAGCACTCGATGGTGTATTTCTAAAAGCTTTTTTCGTGCCAACACAAGCAAATGTGCGCGTTTAGCATTGCTCACACACGCGCACACACACAATAGTCATCAAGTAGATTTAAACAAGCACGTTGAATCACGCCTTGATTCGTTCTGCTCGTTTAAGATACTTTTTTTAAAGCCAAGCAAAAATCGATTTGGTTCATTATTACAATAATGGCATCATTTTGAATAATGCTCTCCATTTTACTTAAAAACCCACAGCTACGAATCGCAGGTCTTTGAATACCCTTAAAAACTGATCCATTTAAAAAAAACAGTTAAAAAAAAGATAACTCCAAATGCCCATTTTGTGAAGCTTAGATTGCCCATAATGATTGGGGCAAACTCTGTTTTAATTAAACAACGACCACCATAAGATCTGTTTCGATTTATAATTCTTAATCCCGTTTCTCAATAAATATAGACTAAGTGAAACTTGGAAAACTATTACTAGTAATGCTGCGCAATCTGAAAGGCTGGCTTTTAAAGGTTGAAGATACTGTTTAAATATGTAAACTATTGCATTCAAATGAAGAGAATTGTCAGATGATTGTCCCAATTTGCTAAAATTAGATACAAGAGTCGAATTTTCAAAATGTTCGGATGCTTTAATATCTTTGCAATCCAAGCATATAAATAAAAACGTTTATTTATCTGCCTTATTCATGCGAAACCGATTAAATAAAATTCGCAAATGTATCAGCGAACAACGCAGCCATTTTTGTAGCTGATTGGCTTCGAAGGCATGTATGCGTGCACTTGAACACCGCGTACGCACGACTTACAACCCTCGAAAACGCTATTAAATGCATCCAATTTTGTAGTTCTAAACATTCAACGACTCAACGACTGCAAATGGCTTCTGCACAAACAATCCTCGGCAGCCTGAACGCACAAAGATACAGCGGACGCTACTGTGACCTTAAGATCGAGGTAAGCCAATGGGTTCACAGTATAACCTCTAATCTCTCGAAAAAAAAAATGTATGGTCTTAGGAGAGTGTTTTCAAAGTTTGTTATTTAGTCACGACCGACAATTTGTTATCTCGACAAAGGTCACCCTGAGAGGAATACATGCCATAATTTGAATTGAAGAGTCAACCGGGGGTGCTTCTTGCAGCTCTCGTCAAACAATGTTTTTTGAAGTCCTTAATAATGAAGCCGATAATACTGATAATCATCATTTTTCGTGATAACATTGAGACGTTTCAGAGGATCCGAATTGAGTCAATAAGCTCATTTTAAACTAAAACAAACTCTGCGAAATCGAACAACGTATTGATACAACACATACTTTTTTTGCAATGAATCGTGGTGCCAACATAACGCCATGACATTTAATCGTTATATCGGGGATCGGCTCATGCCATGTCATACCGAATATTTCACAACATTTAAAACTGAAACAATGTGAATAGTGTGTCGAATTTGAGCTGTGATTTGTGAGAGAATCTTCGAATGTTTTATTTAATTTTAACCCTATCAAAGATACAGTTTCACATTATTCCCATGAATTCGTCTTAAACTGCGTTTTTTAGTGATAAGGAAATGAAATGCTTCTACTTCTTTTTCCTTCCATTCCTCCCATATGTTGTCTTCTCTCCTTCTCCTAAATATTCTTTTTTTCTCTTCGTATCCGTAAATCTCAGATTTAACCGATTTTTTTTATCTTCGTCTCAAAATTAACGCATTTTGACTAATTTCTGTCGCAAAGTACACCCATCTTCATAGACACGAAATATTTGTATTCATGCCACAAAATTGGTTATTTGTTCTAAAAGTTTATATTTATCTACGATTAAGTAGGATTCTTAAATTTTCTGGCAACATCTTGGTTTTATTTTCACACAAAAATTGCGTCCCTGTGATAACGTATTGGGTAAACAACACTTTAAGAAACATGATGATAATAGCAATCTCAGAGATCTTTCTTTATTGCGTGTTTTTAAATATGGGTTTCGCTGTAAACGGCTTATGCTGAATGAGAAAAGGCTCTTTGCAATTATTGAGCGTGTGCTTTTTTAGAGGATCTGCTTCAAGTGATTTCATCTTTCGCAAAAACGCCGATCATATCATGATCCTGTCTGACATAAGTTTGCTAAAATATATGCAGAGGTGTTACCCAATGGGTTTTTTTTGACAACAAGTGTAAACTTGCGTGTCAAAAATCGTTGACACACAAAAGTCATCAACTAGATTTAACCAAGAACATTCGATTATGCCTTCATTCAAGCTGCTTGTAAGCGACACAATGTGTAAAGCCAAGCAAACATCGATAAGGAGGAGCCTCACAATAACGTTATCACATTGGATCATGCTTTCTGCGAACTACCCAGTTTTGACTACAAAACCGACAGCAAAGCCTTATTAAAGTTGCCTTAATATATGATTGCAAAATCGTTTTTTTTAAAAAAACGATACATTTTGGTAGCAGTGTTACCAAGCTTGGATTTTCTACACTTTTTCCGCGCTCATTAGATAAAATATCAGTTACTGTTGTATTAGACGTCGTTTAGTATTAAATTTAAATAACACTCGGAAGACTATGACTATGTTTGTGCAATCTCACGACTGCCTGAGCCATTGCACTCCATGACGCATTAACAGCACCCACACTTAATTTCGTGTCGTGCCACAATCACGCAGCGACCTTGATACTGTGTAACATGGTAACCACAGCGCTTTAAAACCATTGCAGATAATTAGCAATACGGTTAAATAAAGTATACAAAAGAATTCAAAAAAAGGGAATGGTCTAAAAATTCGATATTTTTGGAGCGCCATAACGACGCCCTATTTCGCAAGGAAAACTGTTAGTCTCTTTTAAATGATCCGTAATTATTTCTACGTATGATATCTTTGCAATGGTTATAAATCGATGCATAGGGAATCCAATTAAATGTCCCTTTAACTGCAGTAAAATACGAATTTACCAATTAACAAAAAATAGTTTTTTTTCCTCGATTAATTTATTCAAATGTTACAAGGTAATTTTTTTTCTCCTTGAAAATTTAATCGAACGCAAAATGACCAAGTTGCGTTAAATATCGCCCGCAGCAGAAAATGGTCAAATTGTTGAATAAATTAACGAAGTCGAATTCGCATGTTAATAGAATAAACCGCTTTCGCCACCTGAGAATTACGACGTTATTGATTCAATTCGATGCAATCAAAATTAATCGATAATTTTATCAGTTTCAAATTAAAACCTGCGCGCAATTTGAGCACTCAACGCCCCAAATAATCGGTTAATTTTTCCCCGAAACGAGCTCATAGGTTAAGGCTTAAATCTCACACATCTCCCATAGGTCGATGGCGGCCGAACAGTAAACGCACATCGAGGGGTTTTGGCCACGCGATTGCCGCTGCTCGGCGAGCAAATCGAGAAGCATTCGCTCAGAGATGGTGGACACCTCCGGTTGTCCTAGAAGCGCTACCCGAGGAGGTAGACTTCACATTTCACTGTTTACTAATTGTTGCATCTCGATAGGATTGTTGACCTCGTGCTTGACTACGCTTACACTGGAAAGGTCAGAGTGTCAAATACAACAGTCGAACGGCTTTTCCTATTCGCCTTCATGCTGGACTGTTGCGAACTTCAGCGATTGTGCATCGAGTTTATGGCCACAAGGTAAAAATATTCCCGTTGATTTTTAATCGCTTTTAAAAGAATGAATGAACCGAAAAAACAGCTTATGCGCCTAGAGATTGCGCGGGCAACGAAAAACAAAGGAATTTACTCTCTTCTGTGGTGCAGTCTTTCGAACAAAGATTTCCTTTGTGGCCAGTTTTACTTTAACGAGGTCATTAGTTTTCTAAAAGCGTCGACTGCAAAGGCAGACGAATTGTTTCGTTTTATCTGTGCATGGGGGGACGACAAGAAGAAATACTTGAAGAGGAATGGGGGGCTGCTTGCCGCGTTTACGCGTCTGATTGCCTGCATCGAAGTCGCTGATTTGTCCCAAGAGGCGGTCGATGCGTTTAATAGTGGATTCTCGCATTTCAGACTCAATCAAGAATGCGGGTGAGTCCTCAGCGGCACCAATTGTTGTATTTGGTATCCAGACACGCGACAATTGCTTGCCTTTTAGAAAACACTTTTTGGACGTCACAAAGACGAAAAAATGCTTACTCGTTTACGGCAAGGCGAAAGGCGGCGCCAGCAAAACCGATTGTGTGTTGACTTTGCCGCAGTTCGAGCAAGACGCGAAAATGGACGTTCGTTTCCCGAATCTCTGGAATCGCAGCGTTGCCAGTCTGAAAGTTAAGTCGTCTGTCGCGACCTTTTCGTTTTATCTCGCAAGCAAAAAAAAGTTCACATCGCCAAACTTTTGGTCTTTCAGGCAATGTCTATTGCATTGGTGGGCGAACGCCCGGCCAATCGGATGCGTGGCGGACAGTCACGGTTATCGATGGCCGGACTGGACGAGTAACGCCGGCGCCACTTCTCAAAACCCCTCGCTGTTGGGCAGCTGTTACCGCGTCTGCCAACGAACTGTTTGTCTGTGGCGGATGGGGAGGAAGAGGTCGTCTTTCGAGCTGCGAGCGCTGGGTGGAAGGAAGGTGAGTTGTTTGTGGCCGTCACGTTTTTGTTGTTGTCGTCATCCTTTCGTGATCAGTCACTGTCTTCTTTTCTTTTGCCTACAGTCCATCATGGCGACCGCTGACGCCACTCAAGACAGCACGCAGAGAGGCAGCTGCGATTATACTGTCTGGAGACGACGGCGCCTTTCTGCCCAACGCACCGCATATCCTCTTGACTGGGGGAGATGGCGGCAGTAGTTTAGGTTTTCTCTCCGACGTGTCGCTGCTGAGTCTTGGGAAGGACGGATATGCGCCACGGTGGGTTAACTTGGCTCCGATGAACCACGCGCGCCGCGAACATGGAATCGCTCTCTTTGCTCGGCGCATTATCGTTGTGGCAGGTCAGTTCTGCGACTCTGTGGAGATGCTTTCGCCCCCACGCACAGTCGGCGACCCCGGCCAGTGGACTGACCTCAGCCCCATGGGTGGAACTTCCCCACTCCACTGGTGTGTTCGTCTTTCAGTCCACAAGAATCGTCTGCTCGCTTTCAGTATGTCGAAGTAGTAATGAAACTTAAATATTATCTTAAAGACTAATTTTTTTCTTATTAACACTAAAGAAGGTCGTGGCGGTGGCAACTCACAAATTGAGGAATTCGTCGCCAACACAACCGGCAAAACGGTCGACGAGGAGGTGAGATTTTTTCAAGTTTCATTCGTTTTTCATGCACTTCCTTTTTGTTGGACAACTGACGCCTTTTCGTTGCCATGTTAACTGTGGTGTTTTTACGTACTGCGTTTTGGCTTAGATTTTGTCAACACGCCGACAAAGATTCGCCTTTGATTATTCCTTTTGTGCTTCTTTGCAGGTTGATTTGAAGCGATTCACGTGGCGCCGCATTGCCGGTTTTCCGGATGCTCTTGCGTACATCCAAGGCGCCGTCGTCGTTGAAATCAGCAGGAAACCCCCCAAATAAACCTGCATGATTTATTTTATAAAAATTAATTGTTCAACAACAGTTATTGTCAATTAATTGTTTAATTCGGGATATCAGCAATTCGAAAGCTTTTTCTTTGATTTACGGATTTTAAATGAACGGTTGGTCACATAAGTGACTGCAAACGTATTTCAAACTTATTAGGCTGCAAACAAAGACCTGCGTAGGAAGAGGGGAATCGGAAATTGAATTGCAAAAAACGATGGCTACATGTCATGAATATCATGATATATGGCTGGGTTTTGTCGGTGGGAATCGCACTATTGAAATTCGATGAATAAATACGTGCTACTAAATAAACACAAGTAACCAGGGTTCTACAGAAATATCCAGGTAATACTAATTGTAAACGACGTAAATTGCTATTCTTTAGAGACCAGCTTTTATATGTGGGTGGATAATTGTGTTGTCAGGTTTGTCTTAAGGTCTTTAGTAGATCTATTGATTCTATATAAACCTATACTATTTCGTTCTATTTGATCCTAAAATTCCTCATTGTAAGCGTATTTGCATGCATGAAAATATTTTTATTATGATTAAGAATGTGTTGGTTATCTGTAACTATTAATGCTGAAAAGGTTATCAAATTGTGTTTTTTTAAAAAAATCATTAGTAGATTTTTTATCGGTTAATTTACAGCTTCGGATCCGTTGTATCGGGTTTATATTGTGACTGCTCGAAATTATATAAACTTAGGTTTACTCTAAGACAGCAATGTTCAATGTTTAGTATTTCGTCAGTTTTTTTCGTTTCTTTTCTCTGGTAGCACGTTCAAAATGTCCTTCGTGTTTGATTTGTGGGATATAACGAAAGCCCATAATGACAAAACCGAAGACAACTTACAAGGCTTAAAGAGATTTACACTCGCGTCTAGTGTAGATCCTTTGTGTTTCTCGTGTTTTGTATGCAACAGTTGCCCGCATTTGTCCATCCGAAAACATGTAATAGCATTAAATCATGCATAACTGAACGTTTTCCGAAAAGCTAGCAGTCTGTTTATTAATTTTTGCATTACGATTCGCCTTTTGATTTTTTCCTGAGAGAAAACAACAAGGACAACATCGTGTCTTCAGCACTTAAAAACACGCTGCGAAGTATCGTTTATCGTCTCACGTAAAAAAATGTCTTCATAAATCTTCTTTGTAGAATAAATCGAAGAACTCTTTTGAGGTTCATTCGCAATACGGAATCATGTCGCGAAGTCCGATCAATTTTAACATTTAATCGAGATTGCTGAGAGACGTAAATGTAATATCCCAGTGGGTATTAGATCTATGAAAAAAGAATAAGCTTATAGTAACATGTATTCTGCTAGAGGATTTCCCCAAACGCCAGTCAACACCATGAATAAGGCGACTCAAATGGACGCCTAACCTTTACTTCACGCATCGTGTAAGTGAACTGACAAACAAAAATATAGCAACGAAAACAAAAGGAAGGCTCTTATCCTGTCATGTTGTGCATTACTGAATGAACCATTCAATTAGGCGGGTAAAAATGATGAGCATTACAATGCCCAATTATATCTTTGGCCTTTCAATATTAAAAGTAAAGATTAAGATCTTTAAAAGCTTCGGTTAAAACAATTTATGAGTTCTTCATGCTGTTAACGCTTGTTAACAAATTTAAAATTCCTATGATAAATAAGAACAAAATTAACTGTTCCAAACCACTGGAGCATGTTTTGTTTTATATAAAATCTAGTATAAACATAACGATCGGAATATTATTTCTATACTCTCGGCTTACTAGTCCAATATATGTGGTGGGAAAACAATGAATTTCAGGTTAAAATATTTTTCGAAAAGAAATGTTGACGCTGTTACGACGACTGTTTTCGGTGCGGTTAAATTAGCGGGGTAAACGAAAATTTCAGGTTGAGAGAATGGCCCTAAATTCCTCGCAGAAAAAAAAGCGATCTGTTTATGAAATACGTCGAACACGGTTTTAAAAAATGTCTGTTTGTTCTAAACACCTGTGGATTACTAAACAGAACCTTATTGGTTAATTTTTGTTTGGCATCAAGGAATAGCACAACTTTCGAACGTATCCAAATTTAAGGACGATCGGCAATGTGCAGCTGCGTCAACCGTGGAAGCTGTGGGTGGATTGAAACAATAAACGAAAAAGACAAATAGCCGGGTGACAGTTCAAGAAGCACGAAAAACCCTTTAATCTTATGCAGTGGTTTTGACGAGTATTTTCTGCTACTTAATCTCTTTTCTAGTGCAATTTAAAGTTTCGATAAAGAGAGTTATCTCAATTTTCGTCGCTGGCATAAAGTACAAAAAACTGAGTTTATTTTATAAATATTAAATTGATATGATTTAACTATGAACATTAAGGCATGCTGGAGTTCGTTTGTGCAACATTAATCTGATCTCAATATTTCCGACAACTTGACAGATAGAAAAAAATGAGCCATGCAGAGTTAAAAGCAGCAAGACAACCGTTTCCTGTTACGGCGAAGTTTGCTTCGTTTCGAATTCACACGCGTTTAGCTTCCATCTGACCACTTAATGGCGTTTTGCGATAGTTTTGCTCTTTCCCTACTTTTTAAATTCCTTTTTTTAACGGGAAAGATCTTATTTCTGACGCATTCTTGAGAACGTGGCATTTGTTTGGAAAATGCTTTCGCTTGAAAAGTAAACATTTTATCGTTGAAATTTTCTTCACTTTGGTCAAGGCCAGCTTCGACCTCGGAAGTGCTCATCACAAAGAGTTTTTTGAGCAAGTCGCTGCCAATTTTGAATGCTGTCGGTGTTACGTTGAATGTCGGGAGTTTGCTTTCAACAGGGTCCTATGCCAAATCAATCTATTTTAAACCATTCATTGATATATCAAGTTTATCCTTTTTTCAGAATTCGGCGAACCCCGCTGCGATATGAATGAACTTTAAATGGTCTTACTTGCAATGAACGAAAATGTAAACCTTCATAGATACTTCGATCAAACAGTTGTCAGCGACAATTTTCGCCTCGAAGACTTTATAAGATGACTCGTTTCGACATTATTTGTTCCTGAACTTCCTTTAGTAAATTTTACTGAAGATCCTGGGCTTAAGAATATTAAATTGCTTAAAATTTCTTTTTTTCTTGTGAAAAAAAAGTCACACGTGGCAGCATTATCGGGTGCTGAAAACGTTGATTCGCAACAACAAGAATTTTTGTGCCGATTTCAGGCTTAACATTTGGCTTATTATCATAAATCTCGCAGTTCAACTCAACTTACCCGTCATAAAAAAATGGTAATTACTTTATGGCTTCGATATTCGACCGTTTTTTTTAGAAATTAAAAATGCATTTTCTTTTGCATCGATCAAGGCAATATCTATTGAAACTGTCGTGGAGCCGGTTCGATTTCTCAAGGGAAAATTTAATTTTCATCAATCTATTATATTTTTTTGTATTCACCGCCAACGCCACCTGACGCACCACGCCACATTATCGACAAGCGACTCATCTCACGGTCGTTATTGGTAGTTCACACAAATCGACGTGAATCGAATCAAGAATATTTTGTACACTGTCCCTAAATAAGTGTGTACCATTGTAATTATATAATAATTAACTTAAAAGGGCGAAGTGGAAAAAAGCTTCAACATAAGAGCCTTGGCATCGGATTGTATCTTTGACAAGCTCGTTGATTTCCTGCTCGGGTAGGTTTAAATATAATTATCGTCGATATATCACCCTATTGAACATTTCTGAAATGAGATTATTAATTTTTTACTTAAGTCGTTATAAAAAGAACGCAATTAACATATACACGACAAGTTTACCGCTGGTTTTGAAGTTATTTTCTCTTCATTAGGAGAACAGAGTTGAAGAATTGTGAGATATATTTTGATATAAATCCATCTTCTCTCATCAATCAACCCCTCTGATGATAACGGACTTGATTCACAGGTTGATGTTTTAGTTATGTCCGAAGAAATCAATACCACCGGGTTTCGATATCGGTTTCTTCCGTAGGATCTTCACAGCTGGAGAACCAAGTTCATTATCCCGATGGATTGGAAACGATAGAACAGTAAAGCTTTTTACACCGACTCATTGCAGAACAACTTCTTACCCAAAATAAGCAAGTACTTCTATAACTAGAACCCAAAGTAACCGGAATTAGAAAAGAATATAAACGTGCTCAGCCATAAAAATTGGCAGTCTTTTTAGAAGTCGGATAAAAGTGTTTAAGCAAGTGAATATTTGATAATTGCATACAAATGAGTAATCACAAATGTTGGCCTTGGAGTCAGTAACGCGGTTGTGAGGATAATTCGGACGAGTCTCTGTTTACAAGTCCCATCTAGCGACCAATGAGAAGCGGGACACAAGCGTCTGTCGAGAGACGACTGTCCACAATCACGACAGGTCCATCTTTTTCCCCAACAGCCTCGTCCTCGCTGAAGATACTCCTGACATCTGAGACGATGGACTCATCAACGCTGCCTTTGATTACTTATAGATAAAATACTTCAACTCTGCAAAGAGTTCTAGTGTTACTAAAAAGAGTTGCAAAGAAAGGGGTTTTTCAATTGGTGGACATTAAACCAGTAATCATGAAGTTGACACGCGTGACGTTATCAATGGCAACATTATGCAAGGTTGCTTTATATGTGTGTTGTAATTGGGGATTGAGAAGAAGCCTTTTGCAAATCATATCATTATTCTCAGAATTTGATTGTCAGAAATCCAATTATTTCTCCTCCTTTTCTATTATCGCAATCAACACCCCCTTGGAAGTAGGGCTTTTCGTGAGATAGAAAGCTACAAACGTAGGCGACCTCGACACGCGGTGGCGTCGGTTTCAGCGCCTGGAAAACGGCGAGTTGTTATGCTGGCGGGGGCGGCCGCGCAAGCAATATATCCTCTCTCCAAACCTTAAAATGTCTAGGTTCTACAATGCTCCCGAATTAGTGTCCGAATGAGGAGATACAAACTGTCAAAATGTCAGCAGTTGTCATCGCTTGTGTGACTGAACAGAGATAAACCTTCGCATTAATTCGCTCCATCTTAACTTGGCCAGTGAATGTCTGACACCAACAGATTAAAAATCACTGAAAGCGGACTAGCGCGCCCAACTCTCCGACAACGAAAATATCGCGCCGCTGTGCAGACGCGCAGACGCCGTTACCGCCGTTGGTTTCCTTCGATCCACGCCGGTCATAGAGAGAGTTAATAAACCTCGGTCATTTGCCTCCATCATGCACAGGCTTGCGCTGCCTAGACGATGGAAAACTGAAAACAAGTTTTAAAGAGCGCATTGAACCACAAAATGTCGATTAGGTGTCTCGGTAGAAAAGAAACCGGGCCGATAGATGCTCTTACATGGCAGCCGCCGATCTCAACGAGTAAGTTGTTATTAGTCGTGATGCTGCCTTGTCTAATCACACGAGTTTGCATCTCCAAAGATGAAGAGAAGAAGCAAGACAGATATCGCACTCCCGTGAAACTATCAAATTGGAATAACTTAATATTAACACAATTATGGATATACGATTTCGATATGCCATTAATTAAGACATCTCAGCTTCGTCAGACCCATCATGACAGTCGGGTATGCCGTCGAAGCTTTGTTTAAGCGAATAGAGAGCCAGATTTGGAAGAGTGGAATGGGTATTGGAAGAGCAAAACGGGCCACCAGCTTCCTCTGATCCTTACTTAGGGCAGTCCTTACACCCATCACAGCCATCTTGGGAGGCAGTGAAGCAGGTTTTGGTGTGTGGCCAACCATATCGTTGCCTCTCGTGCGAACCGTAACAGATACCAGGGACTTCTACGGTAAAATTGAAACCCAAGGAAGTTTATGACGAGTCTGCATAATAGACGTGTGAATGAAGTTAATTTAGACCAGTTGTACGATGTTGCCGGATAGTTGTTCATGGACATCGTGTTTGTCCGAAAGTCTTTTGTAAATTCATTGAGCCTATAGGAAACCTATTATATCTGATTATGACACGTTGCGAATATCTTGAATTGACAAATTGTAAGCGCATTTATACACAGAAAATATTTTTTTATAATAAAAATGATAATTTTCGTAGCTTTATAAGGTAAAAATGACCAAACATTTCTGCATAAAACCAGACAGTATAACAAGTACTAGATATGACAGTTGCTTTCTAGTTCCTGCTTCACCTGCTCCGGTTTAACTAGAAATCGAGAAAAATAAGGATTGCCGAAATTTCGATATACCGCTGTTCTTGTTAGTATTACACGGTAAAGCTTTCGCATTGGTCAGATAGATTTGACAGAGTGAATGAGAGGGATCACTAAAATGACGAGCACCGATTTGTGAACAAACGTTTAATTTTAGTTGAATGACGATTTCTTGAATAGAGAGCATCGACAAGCCACTAGAACAACAAGTCATTTTATAAAAGCCCACACGCCAAATGATTCCGATGTAAAGCTCGATGAAAAATTATGCAGTGAAGCGATTTCAGGAGTCTCGACATCGGCTATTTAGAAAAAAATCATCTAGATGCATTTTGATGCATTAAACAAAAGACTATTCGCCGAAGACCACTCCAGTATCTCAGTTACTGCTTTAGGTAGCTGTTCAGAATCACCATTCGATTGCAGGTATGACATGAAGTCAAGTCATCTTCGTATGTTACCAGTTTCACTTCGCAAGAAGACTGACGGCTAGATGTTTAATTGTTTTTAAGGAATGGGGATAACACTGCGTCTTGGAGTACACCGTAATGATTTGGCAAGGCGTATTTGGCTAAATTTCCGACTCTTACGTGCTGACGTCGATTAGATAAATCGTGTAGAAGACAATTCATCAACTTTTTTTCAACAGCATCTTCGCCTAGTTGAGAAAAGGTGCAAGGGCGGTTAATAGTGTTGAAATTCGAGGTAAAGAAACATTTTGTGGTTCTTGTTCCCATTAATAGTTTTGTTTAAATCGAAGCTTGGAGCGGGTTTTTAAACTAGGACGTTTTGCATCCTCGTGACATACACTGTTTGGAAGACTTTTTTTTTCTGTTTTCTAAAGATAATGTTCCAACTCGTTGATTGCAAGACGAAAAGGTTCCTGCCTAACATGGCCGTACCAACCAGAAGGGCGACAACAGAGGGTCGACCAGTATCTTCTTTGCGCATCAATTTTGACGAAAAACTGAAGTAAAGTGCGGCGCAAATCGACGACTTTGAGCGCGAGATAATGGCGATCGAATTAGAGAATCTTAAGGCTGAGCATCAAAACAGGATGCAGAATAATGTTTCAAGCGTTAAGAAAATTAAAGAATAATGAACAGTTAAACAATCGAACTGACGCCGTCAATGTGACGCCTTCTCCAACGCCTTCTCTTCAACGCCCTCGAAGCGACACCACAATAAACAGTAGCCGTTTACGCGCGTTGCAAAGAGACTCGAAAAAACATAAGGAGACCATGTAAGTTCGAGCAAAAAAGTTGCTACGATGTTCAAAATTACACAGATCGGGGGAAAAGTTTACAGGCCCAACCAGAAAACCCGTTCTGTCGTCTTTCTGCTCGTCTGCACCCATTGGCTGATAGGAATGTGGAATTCTGATTGGGGAAAAACTCGGCATGCCAGCTTAAAGTTACAGTGGAGCTATCAATAGAGTTCCACCAAGCAGGCCGACAAATAGGCGAAGTAAACACGACAATAGAAGCAATGGAGGTGGTAGTGAACCGTGTGCGGAAGAGTCAAAAGATAAACGCAACGGAGCGACCACTGAAGTGGCTCAGTAGCGCCAGTTTACGGCGACGCCCTTACCGGAGGTTTCCAACACCATCACTCTCCGTCAATTGTTTGCACCGCGGAAGGACAAAAAAACGTAAAAATGCGTTTTGGTTTGTTACCTATTTGCCACAAAATAAGCATATTAATAAATTTGAATAAATTTACCTAAATAAAAAACCCTTTGAGAAATATAAATCTAAGCCTCTTTCGCTTTTAAACTATTAATACAAGTTCCATCGAGTAAAACACACGAAATTCTGAAACGGGAAATAGACTTGTAAAATTAAAACAAATCATTGCATTTGTATTTTAGCTTGAACTTAACGTATCAGATAAAATAAAAAGTTACATTTTTTCATTCATTCTTTACATTAGATTTAAGAATATAGATTTTCTACCATTTTTTGAAAAATTTACGTCATGCTCATTCGATGGCCGAGACAAAGACGGCTACCTTATTCGTAATAACAATATATTAAGTTGCCTTCTCTTTGTGACATACGAACGAATCAATTAATCCAAGGGGGACAGCTGGGGATCTGGGGACCTCCTCGATTCTGCCGACGCCTGTCAGCTATGCCTAGTGCCGGTGGCAGATATGATAGTGTGGGTTTTACAGCGCAGCTGAGGTTCACAAATATGTTGGAATCAAAATAGTACCAGGTTAAATAAGGGTCAATTTTTTTGTTCCGTCACCTCTAATTTTAGCCAGAAAATATAGTTAAATGTTGGTGAAGAATTTAGTATCTAATAAACTGATCGACTTTCTTGGCCTGGCTGTTCGTTGCAAAAACTCTGCATGCCTCTACATTCTGCTTAAGTAGTTTGGGGCATTGAGAAAGGAACCGACAGGATTGCAATGCCCACAGCTCTACACCTTTTAATTGATTTTCTTGTTAATTCACACCAAGCACGTAAGAAGGAGCAAATACAGCTTTTACTGGCGGCAGTCATGTTTAGAGAATATTCGTTGCTTTCTTCTTCCTCGATTCCCCGATAACCACAAACGAGACGCTACAGGAGACCTTAATCTTCTTTTCTATTCCTTGTATCGATTAACAAATTCGCCATTTCCCACCACTCCTAGCATCTTTCTTTTAGAATGTTTCGCGCGATCAACCCATTCGTCAGTTACGCGAATCCTTTGTCGCATCCAACGGTATTGCAAAAAACTATCAATCATTGTTCAGAATGTTTGGCAAATCTTTGCCTGTAAGTTACCGAATTGAAGTTACCAAAACTTTACTAACACCAAGGGTCGCTAGCCTGATTGACTTTCGCACAGCTTACGGGTGGAAGTAAATTTCCCAGTAAGTGGAAAAAGTCGCGTCCTGAACAAATGCGTGTGAAGCTGGTGACGCCTCGATTTCTTTACGCTACAAATTATGCGGCAAACCCGAGAAGCGATAGTCCTAGAGTACATCCCCGACAGCGGTAACAATCAACTTAAATGACGACGCCAGCAACACGCAATTACCCTCCCCTCTCTCACAGAAATCAAAACTTGACAACATTACTCGCTTCATGAGTTAAAGAAATCAGATTACTGACAGCTGTACGCTGCAGAGTCATTTCGCAACAAGAGGAACAATGACGCCCTCATTTTAACAGACAAATCGACTATTAGCCTTTTGGTGGCACCTACTTGTGTTTTTCATAATAATAAGAATTTCTTCGCTTTATTTAGGTCACAAAGACCAGAACTTTCAGCATTTTAATGTTGAACAGAAATGGAGGAAATAACAACGAGGTAATGGCGGCCATAGAAGGCCTTGTCTTTAACGCGCGCGAGACAGTTTCCGCCACCCGGCCTCCAGGTTGCTAGATTACAAGCGCACGCAACTTCGCTTGAATGATTATTGGACATGAGTTTCAAAGCCAGTCGTGGCTTTTTCACCACGCTGGCACTACGCCCAGTGTCGACATCCCCAGGGTCTGTGAACATATTGGCGATCGAATGGCTAGATGAAATGTTTTTGTGTTGACCGGGTTTTTTTAAGCTTCCTCTTCGCAAGCAAAAAACGCATTCTCTTCCTTCACAGAGATTCTAGTCGGCCGACAATGCGAAAACGGCCAAAACAAGCATGATTTATAGCGGAAATGCCTAGATAACCTTACCCTTTTCGAAGTATAATGTAAACGGAAGGTCATTGCAAATATATAACCAGTCCCTAACACATCCGAAGCAAATTATGCAACGTATATCGACGAATCCAAAGTGTGTCCGCTGTAGTGAAGCCTAATGTAACGGATGCAACGATACAAACGAACATGCAATACCAACGGATCAAATGAGCACGGCTTCCTCTACCTATTTTACCCGAGGATAAGCCCGTCGAAGTATGTCTGAGGCCGACTGACATGGGAGTTGAACCAGGGTTTCTATGCCAACCACACCGTCGAGCCGCCGTCATGCATCATCGTTTTGATTGCGCGCGGCCCAAGACAAACGCTTTTACGTCAAACAGAGCATCAGTTCCTCGGGGAGCATTAAACAAGGAAGATTTCTAGAACATTCTGCCCAAGAACAAGGTGAAGAGCGCAGCTCTTCAATGAAACCAAGCGGCGTGGTTGCAGTGAGGAATGAACTAAACAAGAAGATTTGTTTTCAGGAAAAAAATATCATCATTTTGATCACAGGTCGCCTTTGAATACCCCAGAATACCAAATAGTACGCCGCTATTGATCGAAGCTGGGCCCACAGACATACATCCGGCAACTCAGAGAATACATCGGAAAGCCGAAATAGCTTTCTTCTAAATCTCCCACTCTATTCATCCTTTGCTACAAACGAGCAATTTCTCCCTCTCAAATGGCGAACCTAAAACGGCAACCGAAATAAACTTCGTGTGTTGGGCCAAAAAGTGCCGATTCTAATTTGGTAATCTCGCCTCGAACATACAAAGGGTTAAAGATGCTTTCGCCAATTTTTATAATGACCATTTTAGAACGTTGTGGTTCGATATATAAGCGACATTTTTGTAGACACGCGTGTTATCATCACTAACAAGAGTAAACCCGATTCTTATGAATCGTGACGTGATCGCAACGACGTCAACGCACGGCGATCGGAAGAGAGGTTCGAACAGGCAGCTCGGATTAAAGTCTCTTATACACGACCCACTCAGTAAACACTTCGCAGTCCCAAGCACTCTCACGTCCGCTCTGACGGCGCAAACTATTTTTTTAGTTGTCCAACGGCCCGGCAGCGACAACCCCTGAATGTTGGCGACGGAAGACATGGGCTTGTGAGCGGTCTCAGAGTTGCACAGAACGCGGATGAACCAGCCATGCATCAAACAGTTTTATAGAAAGGCTACAGCTGACCGCTTCTCGTGATTGGGCGACAAGTTCGGAAACACTGTTATTGGCCAGATTGACCAACACTTTCAGCGCTTACAACAAAACATTCGGCATTTGTCTTTGACAGAAGTTTTCTGGACGACTCCGACCTGTAGCTTCGACAGCCAAGAGTTGCTCTGCTACTTTCACCGTTTGCAATAAATACCGGTTGTATTGTTTTTAGGACGTGGGGCTGTTTGGTGCTCAAAGAAATACGTCCAATTTCCCAATTCAACAGTTGATACGCGGTATTTGACCTTGACTAACAAAACCCTCCCCATTCTCCATATTCGCGACACAACATCTCGGACTGACCGACTGGCCAATGCAGGCAGTGTCGATTCCACATCGCAGAAGCAAAGCGTTAGTAAGAGTGCAGAATCACAAGGCGCAGGAGACCTTACCCCCTACGGCCCACTTAACGCAATTGCAATAACTGAGTGAGCTGGGACGGTCTCGGCACCTCCGTGATTCCGGAACTTCGAAGCGCGAGGCGACACAAGCATCCACGGAGTTAATAGGGACCAACTGTTCTTGTAACCTTGCAAACCACAGTAAAGGATTATCAGTAACGACAGCAATCCCTGCAAACCTACGGACTACACCATGGACGTGCGTGCATGCGAGGGTGCGGCAACAAAACGTCTCCTCGGGAGTTTTGTTTGTTTTTTCTCTCTCATTATTCAACGTTTAGGAGAGAGAAAATCGTTTTGCAAAGGATTGCCCGCCTTCAATTATCCTCCTCTTATTGGCCAGGAATATCGAAAAAAGTCACGCTCTCGTTTTTTGATTGCTTTAGAATAAACTAAAAGGTCGCACTTGCATATTCGTTAATGAAGCCGTTCCACGTTTAGACAGTTACTCATACAATCGTTTGTTCCATGTTTAATCGTTTTCTTTCCAACCTGATGGGGTTTTCTGCCTCTCTGTCTGTCGGGGGAAGAGCGACTAAACCGTATGGGCGTGGCCTTTTTCCATTGGCCTTCCAACAGACCCCTCGCAAGACAAGGAAGCCGGGTATTGCTGTTGCTCTTGTGGACGCAAGGAAAGTACCTGCCCGTTTATCCCGCCGACAAGACAAACAATCAAATCCATCACCAACAATAGGTGTTGCAAGGAATATTCGGAGGAATCCTTTACACCCGAAAACCTCTTCAGTGTCACTCGAACCAACAGAGTGGAGATGAAACCGCTGACTGCTAACCGCCATCGCTGCCCTTAACAGAAAATAGAATAAGGCGAACCGCGCTAATGAACTCACGGGCGGGGTGTGGGGTTGGCTAATCTAAACTTTTCATAATGACGCGTACGGCACAACATTGCATGGAACCAACAGCGACACGGGAGCGCTTCTCAGATCAAAGCAACCTCGAGTGCTTCATTTATAGAGCATGAATCTTAACTCATTTATCTTGTATATTTAAAACGGACGCAATCTTCGTATGACGATATTAGCAAGAATTGGGCAGCAGAATCCTCAACTATCGTAAATAAACATCTTTGATTTCGAACAGACAACCAATTTTTTAACAAGTTAATAATTCGTACATCAAATAAATTACTTGATGGGCATCAATGTTTTATGCAACGACGGAGAGAGGAATAAAACGGTGGCATTCGATGAGTTCGGTGCTCAAATAAAGACCGCATCCACACAATACGAACGAGGAAATGAGAGACGAGTTTGCCGAACCCCTTTGGTTTAACCGACAACACGAATTTGTCTGTAATCGCCGTGCATTCTTCGCGACATTATGAAGCTGGTTCATCCTTTCGTATTTGCTGAAATCCTCATAATTTTTAAGGGTTTGCTGCTTTAAATCGGGCACAGGCAATCCATTTTATGTCGATAATGTCCTCAAAATCGTTAAATATTACGCCGACAAAGGAGATAACAACCCGAATTTTCTATTATTTTACACGCAATGGGGTCTAGACATCAGGTTACACTTAGCTTTATAATTAAGAGACATGTGGCAACAAAATGAACAGTAACGCTATCTTTTAAGCTCCTTAATACACCATTTATTTTCCGGTTGCACCAACCATTCTTTCAATGATAACTGGACACGAGTTTGAAACTTACAGAAAGATATGATATTTTTTAGACTCAGGAAAAGTGAAGTTTTATCAGAATAGCCTTCTTCCATGCTTTAATCGCAAAGTATTTTAAGTAGCCGGAACTATTTCATCTTCGAATTTTGGATCGAACTATAAGGACTTCAAAAATACTCCGTCACTTATTTAGCAAATCGGGACGATCATCGAACGATTGTCGATCGTTGAAAACTCTAGTTCACATACTTTAACCGTATTTTTTCTTTCTACAATGCTCTGAAGCAGTAGTTGTTGCCATCACACCAAGTTGAAGGTCATATGTACAATAACTGGTCGAATTGGGTCCATTTCTTTCTTTCTTTATAAAATCCTAAAAGGACACGTGTACGAGACAAGTCTCTAGGTGGGCACGCGTCTAAGACAAATGTTAACATCACATTAACGAAAAAATATATGGATATTTCTCAAAATTCCAATCCTGTGTTGTCAAGCTATAGATATTTCATCGTGAGGTTACAGCCAATATATACCTAGTGAGCCAAAATTCAGTGAAGCACAACACGTTGGGCGTTATCGTTAAATCAAACAATAAAGATCAAATTTGATTTTAAGGCATTTGAGTCTATCAAAATATACCGGTCAGATAATGTTCGTCGCTTAGGCGAAATATAAAATCACATAGAGCGAACATTGTCAAAATACATTAACCCTAGTTCTGCTAGAGCATTAGCTACGTCCAGCGTTACATATCTTTCATAAAACACCATAATGTATCTGTCTTCATCTATTTTTGAGAATATTTCCAACACTACGCCTGTTTCTGAAGATGCACCCAATATTTCCATAACCTTTTATCATGGTTTGCACAAGTCTTTCTGGCAGTCACCGCTGCGTAACATGCATCCAACGGTATTGCAACAAACTATCAATCATTGTTCAGGACAGTTTGGTAAATCTCTGCCTGTAAGTTACCGAATCGAAATTTCCAAAACTTCACTACAACCAAGGGTCGCAAGCCTGATTGACTTTCGCGCAGCTTACGGGTGGAAGGAACTGTCCTAGTGAAGTGGAAAGAGTCGCGTCCCGAACAAAGGCGGGTGAAGCTGGTGACGCCACCTACACTACGACCCGAAGAATTTTACTGAAATATGTCTTGGTTTCTCTACGCAACAAATTCTATGTCAACAACACTCAATCCCCAACCCCCCTCCCTTACATAAATAAACACGTTACCACACTTATTGCAACATAAACCGAATGCTTTCTCGGGCGCAAACTTCTCGACTAGCGCATCCACGAAACCTGCCTCTCTGAAGTCAATCTACCTGATTCGACAAACGAACTAGTCAATTTAAAAACACACAATCGCCACCCTAAAATTGTCCCTCGAATTGGTTCTCAAACGATAGTTACAGGTTTTTTTACTACGCTGGCACTACGCTAAGTGTCGACATTCCCAGGGTCTGTGAACGTATTGGCGATCAAATGGCTAGATGGAATGTTTCCGTGTCTAAAGTGTTTTACGGCTTCCTTACCGCTTGCAGAAACGCTTTTTTCTTCATTAACAGAGAGTCGAGTTGGCTTACAATGCAAACTAGTCCGAAACAAGGTTAACGTTTTGCGGAAAATCCTAGATAACGATACCCTTTTCGTCGCAGAATTTATTATGAATGGTCTCTCCAAATTTCTTACCGGTGCCCTACACATCCAAAGCAAATTATGCCACTTATATCGACGGATCGAGAGTGTGTCTGCAGTCGTGAAGCCTAGGTTAACGGATGCACCGATCCAAACGAACATTCAATACCCACGGATCCAAAGAAGTACGGCTTCCTACTCCTATTCTACTGAAGGATAAACCCGTCGACTAACGTGGGAGTCCAACCAGGGTCTCTATGCAAACCACACCGTCGAGCTGCCGTCATGCATCTTCAGGTCGCATTGGAATACCCCGGCAGACAAAATTGAACACCGCTATTGATCGAAGCTGGGCCCACAGCCATACATCCGGCAACTCGGAGGATACATCGGAAAGCCGGAATAGTTTCTTCCAAATTTCCCACTTCATTCATCCTTAGCTTAAACGAGCAATTTCTCCCTCTAAAATGGCGACACAATACAGCAACCGATATAAACTTCGTGTGTTAAGGCCTATAAATGCCGACTATAATTTAGTCATCTCGCCCCGAACATTCAAAGGGTTAAAGAATGCTTTCGCCAATTTTTTTAATGACCGTTTTAGAACCTTGTGGTTCGATATGTAAGCAACATTTGTGTAGACACGCGTGTTATCATCACTAACAAGAGTAAACCCGATTTTTTTTATGATTTCGGTTGGCAGCTTCTTGGACGTGGCGAATCGCAGCGACGTCAACAGGCAGCTCGGATTTCAGTGTCTTATACACGACCCACTCAGTTAACACTTTACAGTCCCAAGCACTCCACGTCCGCTCTGAAGGCGCAAAGGACTGTTTTAGTTGTCAAACGGCCTTGCAGCGACAACCCCCTGAATTTTGGCGACGGAAGACATAAGGCTTGTAAGCGGTCTCAGAGTTGTACAGTACGCGGATGAACCAGCCATGGGTCAAAAAGCTTTATAGAATAGCTTACAGCCGACCGCTTCTCACGATTAGGCAACACTGTCATTGTCTAGATTTACAACCAATTTAAGCGCTTGAAACAAAACATTCGGCATTTGTCTTAATACGAAGACATAGGTTTTCTGGAAGCCTAGGGTTGCTCTTCTTCTTTCAACGTTTGCAATAATTACCAGTTGTATTGTTTTCAGAAAGTGGGGCTATCTGCTGACTAAAGAAATACGGTCAATTTTCCAATTCAACATTAGATACGCGGTGTTTGACCTAGACTAACAAAACACTGAGAGTGCAGAATTACTAGGCGCAGGAAACCTTACCCCCTTCAGCCCACTTAACGCAATTGCAATAAGTGAGTGGGCTGGGACGGTCTCGGCACCTCCGTGAATCCGTACCTTCGAATCGCGAGGCAACAAAGGCATCAATGGAACAAAAAGGGACCAACTGTTCTTCAAAACTTTGCAAACCAATGTAAAGGATAATCAGTAACGACAGCAATCCCAGCAAACCTTTCTCTTTATTCACCGTTAAGGAGAGAGAAAATTGTTTTGCAAATGATTGCCCGCCTTCGATTATCCTTCTCTGATAAGCCGGAAATTTCAAAAAACGCCACGCTCCCGTTTTGTTTATTTGTAAAGAATTTACTAAAAGGTCATAATTGCATATTCGGTAATTAAGCTGTTCCATGTTTTGACAGAGACCCACATAATCGTTTGCCCTCCAACCTGATGGGGTCGTCTGCTTCTCTCTCTGTCGGTCGGGGGAAGAGCGACAACATCGGATGGGCGTGCTATCTTTCAATTGGCCCCTCGCTACACAAGGAAGCCTTGTTTGGTTGTTTCTCTTTGTGTTTACGTAAAGAAAGCACCTGCGCGTTTTTCCCGACGACAAGACAAAAATCAAATCCATCACTGACATTAGTAAATAATAGCAATTATTATTATTATAAAAAGAAGCTCACATGAATAGACGACTAGCAGAGCGGTGGAGAAGAGTGGTTGGCTGCAAGTAGTTGGCAAAAAGTAGGCGCAATCCGTCAAATCCAGATAACTTGGCTACAAGCTCGCCTGCGGTTTGAGTCCTTTAATTCTCTGAATGGACGAAGAGACGAAAGGGATAATGGTGAGCGGCCTCATTGTTTTCCATGTATTGTCCCATATAACATGCACACACATAAAGTGGAGCATTTAATCGTTGGGCCTGACAAAGATTCACGTCTCGAGCACTGCAATCCGCCCCGGTCCAGTGGTTCTGTCGGGTTTGTCTCCAAGCAACTTTAGCGGCGGCCACTGAATCGGACTAAACGAGGACTGCAGGCGACCGAAATACACAAACTGGACTTCGCCAACCACCAATGGGGCACCCCAGAACACAAAATGACGCATGCATCTCCTGTCGTTGGAACATGAACAGCTCAAACCAATGACGTCTGGTCGCGGACTAAAATCAGGGACACAAATAGAACAGTCCCTTCGTCCTCTGATGAAAGCCCTTTTTAGCCGAATTAAGAAAGCAAGATCTTAATGACTATCGGCATATGACAGACAGGGGAGTATATCTATGCGGAACAGAAGATTATTAAAAACTATCTCTACGTCTGAGCCTTCAAATACATGGGCTCTACAATGCTCCCGAATGGACAAGCGAAGGAGGAGAACGTTAAACTACGAGTCTTCAGCGCCAGGAATGCGTTCGAACAGCTGCGTGTTACTTCCGATTAGAATAACATAGGGTCCACGCTATGCGTCATTGGAGACAGAACTAGGTCACCGGCTGCCTACGATGGCCGCGACATCAATTAAGCTACCAGTTGCTCATCCTCTGAGCCGCTAGACGCCTCGAAAACGACCTTTAGAACACTTCTTATTTAAAAATGCCTGTCATGGTTAAATTATTGTTGAAAAAATGCCCACAGTCGCCTCTTACAATTGATCGCTACACCAGATGGTTGAACCGCATCTAGACTGACAATAATGCGTCGTCTGCCAATTAAATCGGGCCATATTAAACACCGGAAATGGTAGAAATCATTCCATTACGAAAAAAAAGTTATCCAGCTGCAGATATTTCAAATCATCCGTAGGATATTGTATTTATTTTACCATTCCAGTTTCTCTCATTTTAATGGGGCAAAACAGCAGAAACAATCAATTATTGATCGTTGACTCGCCGGATAAATAAGCAACAGACTCGCCGGAGTCTAAACGAGTAACTCGCGAACACAGCGGGACTCATGGCCGCTACACCATCGGCCACATCATTGGTCGCTTCAAATAAATCTTCAACATTATGTGTGTGTGTGTGTGTGTTGAAAATGACTTCGTCTAGAAACCGGCCTCTTAATATCTTGGCATGAAAATTTCGAGGATGAAAATGAACTCTTACACAGTCCTGCAATCACCTTATTAGCAGCAGTTCCACAGAACCCTCAACGATTGGAGAGTCTTCACTAGTCCCCAAAAGGGTTTAATCCCAAGGCTGGTGCTGATGACGTTCTCGGCCCATGTAAAAATATCCGGCTTGAAGCGTCCATTACCATCTCCTATTTCCTTAAAACAATGCACAAAATACATTTCTACTGACAGCAGATAAGTAAAGGACAGTAGTGCCGCGCGAAGACATGTTGCCCTGGGTGTCGACTCCGCCTCTCTCGACAACGAAAACGTCCGGTTAGTCTGCTGGGTTGTTGAGACCTCCAAATAGGGGCCCATCATTTCCGGTAGCAGAAACGAGGAGGATTTCGTTGGCCGAACTTTCATATCACCTGTATCAACCAACAATAAAACCGAAGATGGCATGAAATATCCGTTTTCAAAAAGGTTCTTAATGGGTTCAATTCGATCATAGTGATCATAGATCAAACTAAATTATGTAGGCTTCATCTATATTAATTTATTAACACCTGTCCTGTCAACACGTTCAGCTACTTTTATTTTTCAAAAATGAGAAAGCCGTGAACCTCAAAATGGCACAAGAAAACCAAAGACAAAATGCGGGAATTAAAAATATTGCTGCAGCGCTGACAAGAAGTGGCGCAAAATCCGGTCAAAAGGTATAACCGACTTCTAAGCGAAGTCCGGCTTCAACAAAACACCAAATCCACACGCGTTGTCATGTACTTCGGCTAAGCGTGACCCCGCGAACAAGTCGTCGAATTGCACTCAGAATACATCTTTTGAAAATAAAAGGAAGCCTTCATTTGCCTAGCCTACGTTACGTGAATGAGAAAACTGCTTGTCAACAGTGGCAACTAATCGAAACATCAAGGTCAGAAAACGTGAGATGCGGCGAACAGTTCTGACCTTATCGACAGAATGTTTGGTCAATGAAATCGGGCCCGTTGAAGCTAAAGTTGTTAACGTCGAGGCGTCGAAAGATTGCGTATTAAAAAACATCCAGAAACAACCAGGTCATGAAGTCCGTAAAGACCTGGAAGATGTAGAGCACGGCGTTAGCAGCCAGACACGGTGAAGGGCAGTTACCCGGGATGCTCGCTTTTCGTTGGCCTGACGAGGCTGCGATCACGGCTGAGAAAAAGGTACCGTGACTGTGGCGGTCCAAGGCAAACTGGTTGTCGTTAAACTGCACCCTCGCCACTGAAACCAGCAAACAAAGCTGATCGATGCACCGACAGGAGCTTTCAGAGAAAGAGATATAAGAATGGTTAACTAATATGTTCAGGAAACAACCAATATTTCCATGCACAATGCAGCTGGATTAGCGAATTGACACTTAAATATACATGTTGAGTCAAATTGAAGTTAGTTGAACCTGTGTGGGATTTTCCTGGATACTAGAAGGGAAGATAGATACATAAGATGTTCAAATTTGCATTGGTGGAAGAATTCAAATAAAAATCGGCTACCGCGTAACGATTTCATTGGCAACCTAGAAAAGTCAAAGCTGAATAATTTCTTTCAAGTCACATTACCAAATCGCCAGTGATAATGATTGATATGAAGTCGTTTTTCGTTATGAATATTCTTAACAATATCAGAAGTTGATAAGCGCTGCGGGCCTCTGGGACAGCCCTTGGCCTCCAAAAGCCGTCCACTTGCAATCCCTTTTCGCCCCTCTTGATTCCCCGGTCGATTATCAGTCGCGGTGGTCGTCCCAGATCGACATTAAACGAATTATGACGTGTAGTGCGATGTCGGCTGGTCCGGTAGGCCCAAAGTGCTTCAGCAAGCATCTCTCGCGAATTCGCTGAGCAGTCTTCGCAGATCCTCTTGATACGGTCCTTAATTGTGGGGTGATATGGGGTCGTCGTTGTATGGCTGATTCCGATACGGTGGCATGGATCTTGGACCTGCATCGCGTTCAGATTCGCCTCTTAATCGTTATAGAGTTGTTTAGGGGCATCGTACCGGAATAGACTCTCGCAGTATACGAGCTAGCTCGGCCCCGCACGTGTCTGTGGTTATTTTGGCTTCGATTCTATCGGGGTTCGTTTTCGGTCCCGTGATGTCCCATTTCACGAACTCGTTTGGTTCTCGTTGTTCGAGGGGGCAAATTGGTACCTTCTCGCCTAATACAGCTGTAGCCTGACAACTGCGCTATTCCTGGAAGTATCTCTTCGCGTCCAAAAGGTATCCGGGCCAATAGAAGCGCTGACGGACGGCGACGTGCGTCTTTGCGGTATCGTAGTGTCTACTCTGGTCGTGCATGGTATTAAGAACCGCGTTTCGCACGGCCGGATGGCACGTAGATCTGATTTCACTGCTTGTTTCTTTGTATCGTGGGTAGAATCAATCTCCTCTTCTTTGGAGTTCGCAGTTTGAATGTCCACTAAGTTCCTTGACGGATTCGCTCTGCAAACGGCTAATTAGGACGTCGGACACATTGTTACTTTCGAATTAAATAAGGCAAATTTAGAGTGTATATTTGTTCTACATTATTTTTTAGTAATTATTTAACAATCCTTTGCTAAAAGCTATATTCAATCCGAAAGTTATGAAACACAGACGTTGACTTTAAGTACTACTTCGTGGAATACCATTGCAATAAGGAAAGTCCACCTTGTCATCTTCCCTGGCGGTAAACGTCGTGTTTCCGAAGACTGATCGCATTTTTGGACAGAGCAGATGAGGATCTAGATTCTTATGGTCACAGCGTAGACCGACGCCTAGTCCGTGTTAAACGTTTTTCGTCACTTCTACATTCCGCATGGTGACGACAAAAGAGGTCTAAGAGAGACCAATCAACTTCAACCGTCGACGTCTTGATTTGTCGTCGCAGATTTATCGCAGTGGTCAAAGAGGTCTTCCTTTCTTCGACCGAAAGTGGTCAGAGGCTTACAGTTTGAACTAGAAAAGACTAGATGCAGTTGCTGAAGCGCATAACTGCCGTTGGGCTTCATTCTTCGTTTGCCCATCCGGTTGTATCGCGGAACGCAGGTCTTTTCGCACCGTTGAGATAGATGGACAGTCTTGACGAAGTTGCGGTCGATATAGTGTTGTGGTCAAAAACACGCAATTTGCGTTCTTTGCTCAACAAGCCAGTTGCTTTCCTTTGAATGCCACGTACCCGACAAACCCGTGCTCACTGCACGTCTTCCGCCAACGCAAGCACGTGCGTACGCCGATGTGTGACGCAAATTATGATCATCCCAGAGTCCTTCGGAACCTGATTTGTTAGGTGCCGGTTAGACTAGATCATTTCAACCGCTTATGAGATAGCAGGAAAGTGGCGCGGTCGTGAAAGCTGCGGGTCTCGGCTTATACTGATGTTGCAGCTAACTTGACCTACGAATCGGACCTAAAAGTCAATTCTTTTTTTCTCCGGATTTGTTGCTTGTACAACTACCACCACCACTTTAAACAAAATACAATTAACACAACCACGAGTAGTAGATGGTTTTTTTAACTGAACGTTACGAGATCAAAAATAAATTATTCTCTCTTCACTAGAGGATAGATAGGTTTGTGATTATGTTTCTGGAGAATATGTTCGCAGGTGGCAGCGGCGGCAATAAGGAATCACAGACCGTCGCCTCTTTCTCTGCGATCGGAAGTTAGGCGAGGATCGACAAATGCCCATATCGCACTTCCTTGAAATACAGCGGCTCCAGCGCTGTGCAAAAGATGATGATTCATGACAGACAGTAGAGAATACTTCACCGATTTTTTGGTTGGGCAGACGTATCCACGAATATTTACGTTCAGATTTCTATTGTGTGTAGTGTCGGGTTGCTTATCATGATGGTAACCACTACACGATCGATACGCTCACGGTGTGTGATAGTTCAATTCAGCAAGTTGCCGTCTTTACATGGTTGGAACACCAAAATACTTTAGAGTTAACGTTAATCAGTTAAATTATATTCACGCTCCCTGAAAGTACCTAAACCTGAATTGTGTCCATATATGTTCCCGCTTAAAGTTCAATTCTTAATAATTCAACGATAATCACCCCATCTTATATGGGCTGCCTCCACAATCAGTGCTCAACAGGGTCAATGCATCTCCCTCGATAGGATCTGCAACAAAGTCGCCTCAGCAACGGCGTCGACGAGTGCGACTCCCTCTGCAAGCTCGAGCCGCCGCCAACGTACTCCACCGCCGCGGCCGAGACCTCGCGAGCCGCCGCCGCCCTCGTGGTTGACCGAATCGCTTCTCGTGTCGCTCGGCCCGCTATCGACGACGACCTCGTCATCGCCCGCTATCGACTCGACTTCAAGCTCAGCATTGTCCGGTCTGGCAACCATCCTGGGTTTTCTCCTCGTGGTCATGACAATAGGCTGTGTCTGCAAGCGCGGTTGGTCAATCTGCGTTCCTTGAACGTCAGTTGCCGACATTAGGAGGGTGGGCAGGAGTGAGTTGGTTGCATTGTTCGTGCTGTTGTTTTTGTTGTTTGAGTTCAAAAAAAACTACTACTCACCGATACAGCGCTTCATTCTGGAAAAGTTCTCCCGTCGGCCGCCCCCACAGAACTAATCTACGGCGCTGAACAACTATCTCTTCGAAGATGCCATCCTTGCATTTCTCCGCCTGCCCAACCCGACCTCTTTTCCAGGGGCGCTGTCCTAGGCGCGACACGCCGCCTTTCGAGCGGAGTCGATGCAACCGACGCTAACGTGTGTCGACGTTGCTTGAGCCTGTGATATCCTGTCCCACGACGTGCCCTATTTAGAGACGGGTGTTGACGGGTGAGTAAGAGGAGGAGGCATCTTTGGATGGTAAGTCGGCAGTTGGGGGTGATATTACATGTACCTTTTGGGTTACCTAGCTTTCAAACTTATTGGTTTTCTTCGCCGATTTCTGAACTGTTTAGCTTTAATTTCTGGCAGGAAGTATGTTATTATAATAATAAAATGATTAGCGTATGGGCTTCTTCTCATTACCCAATGAAAAAAAACATGTATGTCCGCCCTGGACAATGTGCCCTTGGTAATTTCACGCGTATCTACTTACTGATAACTGCATCAATGCCCACCAATTGAAACACCTCTTCTTGGGCGACTCTTTCTAGGAACACGGAAACTCTGTGCAACGTGGAAGTGTTGTCTAAGTATCTGTAGCGGCTTTTATGACTCATACGTCGTCTCAGACGTGACGAGGACCTACATCTAGGGAAGAGGCTTTTGGGGCTTCTCTTTTCCTGTTGACTTACGCCAAGGCCCAAATTTTCGATTACCCATTTTGTTACAATGAACACAGATATACTTCCACGAACACATTTAGCCCACTTCCAAAAAGACTGCCAACCTTCATTTTAGTGCACGTATGTATTTTGTTTCATGCCGTTAACTATTAGTGCCAGTAATTGTAGTACCTGCTTTTTTCTAGGTAAGACGAAGTTCTTCACCGAGTCGCTAAAAGAAGCTACATTGCCATATCGTCGCAAATCTATCTGGATAATAACTGAGTCCTCTAGCTGTGATGTTCCTACGGATAAATAGGAATGCTTTCCAATCTGTGGTATCTTACATGAGTGTGTGATGTTACTGAGGCGTACATTTTGACGGCATAAACCGATATCGAAAACCGGTGGTTATCGATGATATTTATACCTTCGGGCATAACTAATCGGCCAACCTCTCAATCAAGTCCGGTATCATCAGAGAGGTTGATGGATTGGATAAGATGGATTTATATCAAACAATATAACAATATACGTCTACCAATGAACGTTCTCCTTATAACGAGGAAATGAACAACGGAAACCTCGTCTTGCATATGTTAATTGCGCTCTACTTATACCGACTGAAGTACATATTCAATGACCATATTTAAGGAATGTTCAATATGGTGACATAGACATTATATCGACGATAATTATCTTTCAACCTACTCGAGCAGGCAATTCCCAAGGTTCTCCAAGATACAATCTGATCCCAGGGTTCTTATGTTGTACCTATTTGACCTTCGCGCATTCTAGTTTATTTGCAATGCGATCCATACAATGATACACCAATTATTTGTTGACATTGAACTAAATGTGTCGCTTGTCGAGAAGGTGGCGTGGTGCTTATGGTGGCGTTGGCGGTTGAGAACAAATATTAGAGATTAACGAAAATAAAATCGTACAAACAACAGAGATTACTCTCTTTATCGAACTCGGAATCGTCGATAAATTTGAAGTCGGTTGTGGCTACGGAATAACTTAAAATGCACTAGTTCTGGAGGCAGTGAGAACGGATACGACGTTTTTTTAGGTTTGGGACAACGTTGAAGTTTTTTTGAATCCTCGCCAAATAATTTCCGTAGACCATCAACGACTGGGCTAAAAGTGCACGTTTACGACATGCATACAGGGAAGAATCGGACACAAATATGTTGTTAAGAAGATTTCATTCGCGTGTAAGAAAATTGACCATGGTGTTTCGTCCAAGTGTAAGAAGAGAGCTAATAGGCGCAGAATTCAAATCACCATACTGTAAAATAAAAGTTATTATGGAATCATGGAATTTAGATATGTCTGCTTTGGTTGAAGATCCTGGAATATACAGTTTAAAGACTGATTATAGAAAAAACCAGCTCAGATAGATGCAACTCGCGACTTTACCTCCTTTGGATTTAAAGACGCACATTCTGTCTTGACGGAAGCATACGAAATTTTGTGGCATAAATATGGAGTCCAAGATACTATCCAGAAGAAAGGTTTCTTGTAGGCAGACAACGCCGACAGGTTTAAACAGGGCAGATGTTAGCAGAGATTGAAAATTGTAAATTGACTATTAGATTTTTTTGTCGCTTCAAGAGTGTCAACCAAATGCAAATTCAAACAAGTGAGGCCTCTGTTTTTTTCTATGATAAATCTAAATATTTATAGAAAAGAGAGTTGTAGAATACGTCAAACAAGATTTTACACATTGTTGCCATGCTTTGCTTCACCTGTATAGTAGAAGCAGTTAAATTGCAGCAAACAGCGCATAACGCATTTAGCTTATAAACGAATGCGTGTTCAACAAACAATTTCCAAATACTGAGGCCGAAAGTGATCGTTCTATGATTAAATTGATTTTGTAGGCTCCTAAAACCTTAATTTAGAACCCTGACAGCGAATTGCGTGTCGGCCACAGAAGGATTACTTTACGCGACCTCGAAGGTGACGGCAGCGAGGGAAGCAGCTTCAGCTTCCTAAAATTCGAGGAACGCACTCGTTAAATCGGTTCTTACATAAATGAGAAGAAATGGAAGGATACACTGTGGGCGACTTACCGGAAGAATCAACAACAAAAGAACAATCAACTCGCCCAGGAACATTTGGGTTCCCGTCGCAGATAGAAATTAAAATCGAGTAGAAGGAATTACTACGATGCTCGAAGATGTGTGATTGGGATCCTTCGAGGTCAACGGCACCCCCTGATTGAGATGGAAGAATGAACGCGTAAAAAGCTCAATCGAAGCAACCTGACGGCTTTTCGCGGGCTGCCTCAAAATCGTATCCTTAAGACACGAAATCTCAGGCGCTTAACAGACTTTAGCTGTTTTCAGTAAACGGCCGGACCGGCATTACTCGTAACATTACAATGAGTGAAAATGAAAGCGAAAACTCTAGAGATGAAAACATTTCGTTTCCAGACAATGAGGTGGTCTGCGCGCGGAAGACGTTTTTATTAAGAATTCTTTATTTTTAGTTATTGCTTAAGTTTACAGGCTAATTATTGATAGGATATTTTACAACTTGCTTGTTTTCATAAGCACATCTTTTCCAGATGCATTCCATTGATGATTTCAATTTTCACTTTCGGATGAATTCCACGCCACTTTCTACAAAGTCGACATGGAAGACTAAATTATTCGACAACACGAAAAAGAGAAAGGTGCGGCGAGGGAATAAATAACAAAAAAAAGGTTTCTCGACCTTAGTAAGCAACACCACTTATCTGAATCGCTTCGTCGATCAAAGCTGCAAAGGATTGGTGCGGTTTCGATTTTGCTTCCTGAAGTGTCATCCGCCTATTGTTCTTTTTCGTGTATAATTTCAATGAACCCGCTGCTTCAACGATTTACGCAGCTGCGCGTTGCCGATCGTCCTGAAATTCTTATACTTTCGAAGGTTGTGATATTCTTTGAAGCCAAAGGAAAACTCAATAATTATCTTCTGTTCAATAATCATATAATTAATGACAGGTTTTCTTAATGAAGTGGTTTTTATTTTCCGGTTTGTTCACATTTGGATACCTTAACAACGGTGTTTAGAACAAACATACATTTATTAGAACAACCGTGTTCGACGTCCTTCATAAAAAGATTGTTTTTAACTCTGCGGGGAATTTAGGGTTATTCTCGCTTCCTAGAATTTCCGTTAACCAAGCTAATTTAACCGCACCGAAAACAGTCGTCGAAACAGCGAGGGTTAATGCATGTGTTTGTATTAGACGGGGACTTATCAATGTTTTCAAACATTGAGTTTCGTTGCTTTTTTGACCACCCTTTTACGGAAAGATTTCTCTTCGAAACATATTTTTACCTGAAATTCATTGTTTTCCCACCACAAATATTTGACTGGGAAGCCGAGAGTATGGAAATATTATTTAGATTGTGATGTTAATAATAGGTTTGATATGAAACAATACGTGCTCGAGTGTTTTGGAGCAGTTCATATTGTTCTTATTTGTCCTAATAATTTTTAATTGGTAAACCGGTGTTAACATCATGAACAACTCACAAATTCTTTTAACCGAGACTTTGAAAGATAAAATAATACTTTTATTGAAAAGCAAATGAATAGTTAATTCTGTAATGCACGACACGTCAGGATAAGAGGCGACCATCTTGTCTTTCTATCTTTCAATGGTGCAGAGTTCGTTGTATTGGTGTTTAAGGCTTTCTGGTCCACTCAAGCTTAGTCTACCCACTTTCTCTCGTCATACAGGATTCTTTTTGCTCTCCGAACCCTCCGCAACCCAAAACGCAGCCGCTTGAACCTCGTCTACACACATCCTACAGCGACATTCATCCTTCTCCACATCTGTAGTTACGCGTTATATAGACCCGTCTCATTTTCGCCCAAAGCTCCGATTGATTTTCAAATTCTGCGTCTATCGGGTTCCTTATTATTTTTTTTCAAAAGTGCAATTACACAATGCGGGAACCTTTCACCAATCTTCATTCCTAAGTTAAGGTCACTCGCCCATTTAAGTCTTTTTATTCATGGAGTTGAATTACGTTTGGAAAAATCTTCTGGCGGAATACAGGTAACAATAAACTAGTCCCATTTTTCCTAGATCTCATACCCACTGGGAATATGGCTAGAAGATCGGTTGAATTCAAACAAATTTAGCATTTCTTAGCTGCATAACAGCCAATCGAATAAAAGAGGAGATTGAGGGTGCAGAAAAATCGATTTCCTCGTTTTCTTTTTTTGCTAAAAAGCAGCGATGAAACCTGTTGATTTGCGAAAAAATTCACTCTTTGCACAGCAAGATTTTCGGAACTTTCTAATTGAAATTATTAAATATAAACAAACTTTTAACCGTAAATATCCGTTAAATTAAACAATAAATAATATAATAATGATTTACAACAGACGATCTGATAACCCTTTAAATATTAACGGAAACAGGAGAGCAACACAATAAATTTCTTGATAAAAATGCCTGAAAATACGCTTACAATGTGAAAATTTCTGTTCATTACAACTCCTGAATCTGCGAACAAAGAAGCAAAGACGGCGGCTTTTACCAAAGACAATATCGACATGATCACTCCACGATAACCGACTGTTAAAAATCACCCCGAGATACTTCGATTTTGGGCTCGAAGCGAAGTTATGAAGTGAAGAAATTTCGGGGGTGTCGGCAGCAGCTGTCACGAAAATTTGATATGGATGCATTTTGATGCATTCAGCAAAAGATCATTCTCGGAAGACCACTCAAGTACCTCAGTGACTGCCTGCCCGAGCTGTTGAGAATCACCTTGCGTCTTGCATGGATGGCACAAAGTCAGGTCGTCCGCGTATTTTATTAGTGTCGCGTCGTTAAGGGACCGAAGGCTCGACGTGTAGTCGTTGAACAGGAAAGGAGATAGCACAGCGCCTTGTAGTACACCGCAGTTATTTGGCAAGGAGGTTGAGGCTTCATTTCCGACTCTGACATGTTGACGTCGATTGGAAAAATAGTTTTGAAGCCAATTAATCAACCATCCTACCTTGGTATTTGTGTAGAACTATGTTTAACTTGTGATTATTCTTAAGAATGCATAAATTCATATTATTTTAATGGTCCCATTCCAAAAGTCATATTTAATAATATTCATCAAATGTTATTGTTTTTCCTGTTCGATTTCAGTCTTCCACTACATCTTAAGCAGGCCTTTGCGGCAGCCTTTTAAGAAAGAAATTCGCTTACAATCAATAATGCGACTAACCGATTGTTCCACTGAAATCCTTAAATCAAAGAAACAGCCTTCGAATTGCCGATATCTCCAAGAAAATAATTGATTGACAATGAATGCGTTGTAACAATAAATTTTATAAAATACATCAAACGGAATTATTTGGGGGCTTCCTTGCTGACGTCAACGACGACGGCGCTGTCGATCCACTGGAGAGCATCCGGACAACCGGCAATGCGGCGCCAATTGAATCGCTTCAAATCAACCTGCGGACGTTTTGGCATCGTCGATCACGCTTTCGGTAGCTGTGCTATTCGCGTTCATTTTTCTTTATATTGAGAACAAATGGTGAAGCAAATGAAGCAGACGAACCGAAATATCTTGCCTAGAAGGACCGTTTCTTCCAGAATGTCGAATAGTGAACGTCGACCGTCTCCCTGACTGTCTATAAGGACTACGACGAAACCATGTCGAAGCTGGACCTACTCTGCGAAGTCGTCTCACAACTGGCAATTTAAATGTCAGTACTTTATAACAAGATGCGGAAAAGGAACCAGCTTCCAGTCAGTCCTACTTCGGCTAAGGAAACAGAGCCGATGCTCGTTACCTGTGCTCTTGAACAATAGCCGACCCCTCCCAACACTGTTAATTTTCCTCGACCTGGCCCTAACGGTTCTGTTACAATTCGATCCTCTAACAATTGTGCCGTTACTCTATCTTCTACAATAAAGCCAATCGTTAACTTCTTTATAGCTGAACTTTGTCATTGAGCCTGTTATCAATTGATTTTACTCGTCAAGGAAACATAGCATAAACGCATTTTTTATAAATGTATTTAATTTTTTATCAATTTTAAGCATGTATTATGTATTTAAATTTTAAAGTATATTCTAAAAAGATATCGAAAGATAATATGTTTGTTCTTAACTAAATTATTAACCTCTCTAGGATGACACTCTTTTGAAAACGCGATATCTCGTTGATTTTTCCGAATACATACCCGAAAAAGGTATTCTTCGAAAATCTATTTCTGGTACGTTTGTTATATTTTCTCGTTTCAACCTTAAAAAGTTCACCCTTCGATGTCAATAATCTAAAGTTGTAGAGATAATTTATGATTTTTGCTGCCTATTTTATTCAAAACATCTGTGATTGCATGTCGTTTGCGTAATTATATCAGATTTCAAACATTCATGTCCGTATGCGGTTTATTTTTTTTCGGTTGTCGTTCGAAAAATATTCGTGTCTTGTGTAAAGAACTACTTCTACTACCTACTAGTTGATAAACGTGCTACATATAGGTTGCAATAAGTATTCTCGGGAATATTCTTACTGTGTCTTCCGTAGTGACACTTTTAGTTTCCGAACAAGTTGGGTATCAAACCCCGCCTCGGGTGTGTGTTGGTCTTACCGAAACTAACATTGTTTTGAAAGTGAGGCCGAAGGTGTCGCTGCAAACATCGGAGTATCCTTCCTGGGTCTTTCAATGAAACCACGATAATACAATAACCAATCGAATTGTGTTGTTTTTCTACCCAGTCTGCTATAGTCAGGAACTCGCACCATCTTCGGTGACCAGTGAAGTTGCTATTTAATTCACTTTATTCCAAAAATAATATAACATCCGGGTATTTTTTTCTTTATTCTGCGTATCCAGGGGGACAGCTGAAGTACTGGGGACTACCCCGATTCTGCCGACGCTTGTAGCAGTGAATGGCGGTGGTGGTAGTTATGATAGTCTCTGTTTTCAAGCGCCGCTGTCGTCCTCAATGGAAGGCCTAAGAGGGTTGTGGAAGCATGGCATTCCTCAAATATTGAAGGACTAACACATTGACTGAGTCCCTGTGTCTCGCCGTTCATCAAGTTTCCTCTGGCCCGTTGATTCCACGATCATGAGTACTTTGGGGAGTATCGAATAGGACCCCCGGTCATGCAAATTAATTTTGTTTAAAAAGCTGGTTTCATTTTTGTCAATGAATCAGAATGTTGGAACGAAAAAAGTTACCGCGTTAAATAAGAGTCAATTGTTTTGTTTTGGTCACCACTAAATTTAGCCAGAAAATATAGTAAAATGTTGGTGAAGAATTAAGTATCTTATTTGCTGTGAGTGAGACTCAAGCCGATCGACTTCCTTGGACCGTCTGTACGTTTCGGACACTCTGCACGCCTTAACATTCTACTTAAGTATTTCGGGACATTAAGAGTGAAACCGACAGGATTGCAATGCCCACAGCTCTACACCTTTTAATTAAATTTCTAGTTAATTCACACCAAACATGTAAGGAGGAGAAAAGACAGCTTTTACCGGCGGCAGTCATGTTTAGAGAATGTGCTTTGCTTTCTTCACCTGGCACAGACATGGCAAGAGTCCTCATTGGCCCAGTAGACACAAAAGTAACAGAACGGGTTATAGGGTGTTTTTTCGGCTAATGCTGTAGGAATCTCCTTTGTTTTGGTTTTTTCAGGAGTTTGCAGTTCTTGTCGACTCGA
>JAPUBX010001783.1:0-55823 GCA_028672205.1 Proteocephalus fallax | reverse complement strand
TCTGCAACCGAGGTTGTAAACTTTGAATGATCCAACAGTTTCTCAATGATTGCTTCTTTATTGTAAAGCCTATACTATAAAATGAAGCAAGACAAATTACCTTCCCAATTGACAAGACACGATGGGGCTCCTTAGTGGCTCTTGGCTAAGAGCGCAATGTTTCCACTTAGCTGCATTAACAGCAACTTTTCCAGCATTTTGCCTTTTCTTTTTATTGCGTACAAGCTCAATTCTACGAGGAATACTGCCGCCATCGCCACCCATTTTAAGATACCTTAGTGACCTTGGACAATAAAACGATATAACAAATGAAATAGCGACATTCAAACTTATCCGAAGTCGAGAGAGTTAAATAAATTGCACCCCGTGACTCAATACTGTATACTGCATACTGTTCCTCCATGATTTTAATTGTAACCGATTTTCTGATTTTTTGATATCCTTATGCTTTTAAAAATAATATCTATGCACTCAATCCTAGACGCCATTCGTCAACGGTATTTATCAAGTTGTTCCCTCATCGCCTATCGTTTAAAAGGCGTCCGTTCCCATCTCCAGTATTTTTGTCTATCTCGACGTTATTTTTCGACCCAGTTGATGACTGTGCCGTTTAATCGGTTATTCCTTATTTGTTAGAGAAGTTTAACCAGGAACTCAGACTCGACTCTCGTGCGTATTGTAATTTTTAATGATGTCTTCGTTACCTGAATAAAGCGATAACTAATTATTTATTTTGATTTGGGGACTAAAAGCAAGCTTTATTTCTTCATACCATTGCAAACACGGCATACCACCGTATTTTCATGCAGTTACAATCTATGTATAATAAGGATTTAATTAGTAATACATATGAAGTCGTGTATTTAAGAATTGGGGAGGAGATACGCGTATAAGATCGGTTTGGGTTGTTCACTTTCAGCTGAATTCTCGATGATACCCGAAGAAAGTTCGTGACGGGGTTGGTGTCGGGGTCAATGTAAGAATGCGAACATCTTTGAGTTTCTTTATGTGATCTGTGTCAGGGTTAGGGGTTCCATCGGGGGAGAGGGGGTCGCTCAGTGCGTAGTGGGGGTTAGGGGCAACTGTACTTGGGGAACGGGGTCGTGGGGTTGTCACATGGGAATCACGAGTCTGCTCATGTTCGTTAGCGGGGATATTCGGAGAACGTTCGTTGTTCTGCGTCATAGCTTGCACTGCTCTGAGAAGCTTCTCCATCTGGACTTCCATCCCGCGTATCCTCTCATTTGTAGCCGTTTAACGTCTTCTTCAGCGTCCTCGAGCGAAGATACCGGTCGACTGTTCGTCGTCGACGTCTTCGTATACGCGGCCGTTGTTTCTCCATCTTCTTCGACGCCCTCGTGCGAAGATACCGGTCGATCATTCGTCTTCGACGTCTTCGTAGGCACGGTCGTAGTTTCTCCACCTTCCTCGATGTCCTCAAGCGAAGATACCAGTGGACCTCTCATCGTCGACGTCCTCGTTGTTGGCATTTTATTTGGTGATCTCAAATATAGAACGAAAATAGCCGACGCAGAGACTAACCGTACGCTGCACGTCGATATTAGAAGTCCGTGCGTTTAGACCAGCTTGAGTCCGTTAAAACAAAAACCCTTTGTCCGTATTAAAAACGAACATTTATAAAAAGTGATTGGAATTCATGTAAAAGTTTATAAGAAACATTATTTCGAATTAATTAACGTGTTTTCGCCTACAATCTGCAACCGAGGTTGTAAACTTTGAATGATCCAACAGTTTCTCAATGATTGCTTCTTTATTGTAAAGCCTATACTATAAAATGAAGCAAGACAAATTACCTTCCCAATTGACAAGACACGATGGGGCTCCTTAGTGGCTCTTGGCTAAGAGCGCAATGTTTCCACTTAGCTGCATTAACAGCAACTTTTCCAGCATTTTGCCTTTTCTTTTTATTGCGTACAAGCTCAATTCTACGAGGAATACTGCCGCCATCGCCACCCATTTTAAGATACCTTAGTGACCTTGGACAATAAAACGATATAACAAATGAAATAGCGACATTCAAACTTATCCGAAGTCGAGAGAGTTAAATAAATTGCACCCCGTGACTCAATACTGTATACTGCATACTGTTCCTCCATGATTTTAATTGTAACCGATTTTCTGATTTTTTGATATCCTTATGCTTTTAAAAATAATATCTATGCACTCAATCCTAGACGCCATTCGTCAACGGTATTTATCAAGTTGTTCCCTCATCGCCTATCGTTTAAAAGGCGTCCGTTCCCATCTCCAGTATTTTTGTCTATCTCGACGTTATTTTTCGACCCAGTTGATGACTGTGCCGTTTAATCGGTTATTCCTTATTTGTTAGAGAAGTTTAACCAGGAACTCAGACTCGACTCTCGTGCGTATTGTAATTTTTAATGATGTCTTCGTTACCTGAATAAAGCGATAACTAATTATTTATTTTGATTTGGGGACTAAAAGCAAGCTTTATTTCTTCATACCATTGCAAACACGGCATACCACCGTATTTTCATGCAGTTACAATCTATGTATAATAAGGATTTAATTAGTAATACATATGAAGTCGTGTATTTAAGAATTGGGGAGGAGATACGCGTATAAGATCGGTTTGGGTTGTTCACTTTCAGCTGAATTCTCGATGATACCCGAAGAAAGTTCGTGACGGGGTTGGTGTCGGGGTCAATGTAAGAATGCGAACATCTTTGAGTTTCTTTATGTGATCTGTGTCAGGGTTAGGGGTTCCATCGGGGGAGAGGGGGTCGCTCAGTGCGTAGTGGGGGTTAGGGGCAACTGTACTTGGGGAACGGGGTCGTGGGGTTGTCACATGGGAATCACGAGTCTGCTCATGTTCGTTAGCGGGGATATTCGGAGAACGTTCGTTGTTCTGCGTCATAGCTTGCACTGCTCTGAGAAGCTTCTCCATCTGGACTTCCATCCCGCGTATCCTCTCATTTGTAGCCGTTTAACGTCTTCTTCAGCGTCCTCGAGCGAAGATACCGGTCGACTGTTCGTCGTCGACGTCTTCGTATACGCGGCCGTTGTTTCTCCATCTTCTTCGACGCCCTCGTGCGAAGATACCGGTCGATCATTCGTCTTCGACGTCTTCGTAGGCACGGTCGTAGTTTCTCCACCTTCCTCGATGTCCTCAAGCGAAGATACCAGTGGACCTCTCATCGTCGACGTCCTCGTTGTTGGCATTTTATTTGGTGATCTCAAATATAGAACGAAAATAGCCGACGCAGAGACTAACCGTACGCTGCACGTCGATATTAGAAGTCCGTGCGTTTAGACCAGCTTGAGTCCGTTAAAACAAAAACCCTTTGTCCGTATTAAAAACGAACATTTATAAAAAGTGATTGGAATTCATGTAAAAGTTTATAAGAAACATTATTTCGAATTAATTAACGTGTTTTCGCCTACAATCTGCAACCGAGGTTGTAAACTTTGAATGATCCAACAGTTTCTCAATGATTGCTTCTTTATTGTAAAGCCTATACTATAAAATGAAGCAAGACAAATTACCTTCCCAATTGACAAGACACGATGGGGCTCCTTAGTGGCTCTTGGCTAAGAGCGCAATGTTTCCACTTAGCTGCATTAACAGCAACTTTTCCAGCATTTTGCCTTTTCTTTTTATTGCGTACAAGCTCAATTCTACGAGGAATACTGCCGCCATCGCCACCCATTTTAAGATACCTTAGTGACCTTGGACAATAAAACGATATAACAAATGAAATAGCGACATTCAAACTTATCCGAAGTCGAGAGAGTTAAATAAATTGCACCCCGTGACTCAATACTGTATACTGCATACTGTTCCTCCATGATTTTAATTGTAACCGATTTTCTGATTTTTTGATATCCTTATGCTTTTAAAAATAATATCTATGCACTCAATCCTAGACGCCATTCGTCAACGGTATTTATCAAGTTGTTCCCTCATCGCCTATCGTTTAAAAGGCGTCCGTTCCCATCTCCAGTATTTTTGTCTATCTCGACGTTATTTTTCGACCCAGTTGATGACTGTGCCGTTTAATCGGTTATTCCTTATTTGTTAGAGAAGTTTAACCAGGAACTCAGACTCGACTCTCGTGCGTATTGTAATTTTTAATGATGTCTTCGTTACCTGAATAAAGCGATAACTAATTATTTATTTTGATTTGGGGACTAAAAGCAAGCTTTATTTCTTCATACCATTGCAAACACGGCATACCACCGTATTTTCATGCAGTTACAATCTATGTATAATAAGGATTTAATTAGTAATACATATGAAGTCGTGTATTTAAGAATTGGGGAGGAGATACGCGTATAAGATCGGTTTGGGTTGTTCACTTTCAGCTGAATTCTCGATGATACCCGAAGAAAGTTCGTGACGGGGTTGGTGTCGGGGTCAATGTAAGAATGCGAACATCTTTGAGTTTCTTTATGTGATCTGTGTCAGGGTTAGGGGTTCCATCGGGGGAGAGGGGGTCGCTCAGTGCGTAGTGGGGGTTAGGGGCAACTGTACTTGGGGAACGGGGTCGTGGGGTTGTCACATGGGAATCACGAGTCTGCTCATGTTCGTTAGCGGGGATATTCGGAGAACGTTCGTTGTTCTGCGTCATAGCTTGCACTGCTCTGAGAAGCTTCTCCATCTGGACTTCCATCCCGCGTATCCTCTCATTTGTAGCCGTTTAACGTCTTCTTCAGCGTCCTCGAGCGAAGATACCGGTCGACTGTTCGTCGTCGACGTCTTCGTATACGCGGCCGTTGTTTCTCCATCTTCTTCGACGCCCTCGTGCGAAGATACCGGTCGATCATTCGTCTTCGACGTCTTCGTAGGCACGGTCGTAGTTTCTCCACCTTCCTCGATGTCCTCAAGCGAAGATACCAGTGGACCTCTCATCGTCGACGTCCTCGTTGTTGGCATTTTATTTGGTGATCTCAAATATAGAACGAAAATAGCCGACGCAGAGACTAACCGTACGCTGCACGTCGATATTAGAAGTCCGTGCGTTTAGACCAGCTTGAGTCCGTTAAAACAAAAACCCTTTGTCCGTATTAAAAACGAACATTTATAAAAAGTGATTGGAATTCATGTAAAAGTTTATAAGAAACATTATTTCGAATTAATTAACGTGTTTTCGCCTACAATCTGCAACCGAGGTTGTAAACTTTGAATGATCCAACAGTTTCTCAATGATTGCTTCTTTATTGTAAAGCCTATACTATAAAATGAAGCAAGACAAATTACCTTCCCAATTGACAAGACACGATGGGGCTCCTTAGTGGCTCTTGGCTAAGAGCGCAATGTTTCCACTTAGCTGCATTAACAGCAACTTTTCCAGCATTTTGCCTTTTCTTTTTATTGCGTACAAGCTCAATTCTACGAGGAATACTGCCGCCATCGCCACCCATTTTAAGATACCTTAGTGACCTTGGACAATAAAACGATATAACAAATGAAATAGCGACATTCAAACTTATCCGAAGTCGAGAGAGTTAAATAAATTGCACCCCGTGACTCAATACTGTATACTGCATACTGTTCCTCCATGATTTTAATTGTAACCGATTTTCTGATTTTTTGATATCCTTATGCTTTTAAAAATAATATCTATGCACTCAATCCTAGACGCCATTCGTCAACGGTATTTATCAAGTTGTTCCCTCATCGCCTATCGTTTAAAAGGCGTCCGTTCCCATCTCCAGTATTTTTGTCTATCTCGACGTTATTTTTCGACCCAGTTGATGACTGTGCCGTTTAATCGGTTATTCCTTATTTGTTAGAGAAGTTTAACCAGGAACTCAGACTCGACTCTCGTGCGTATTGTAATTTTTAATGATGTCTTCGTTACCTGAATAAAGCGATAACTAATTATTTATTTTGATTTGGGGACTAAAAGCAAGCTTTATTTCTTCATACCATTGCAAACACGGCATACCACCGTATTTTCATGCAGTTACAATCTATGTATAATAAGGATTTAATTAGTAATACATATGAAGTCGTGTATTTAAGAATTGGGGAGGAGATACGCGTATAAGATCGGTTTGGGTTGTTCACTTTCAGCTGAATTCTCGATGATACCCGAAGAAAGTTCGTGACGGGGTTGGTGTCGGGGTCAATGTAAGAATGCGAACATCTTTGAGTTTCTTTATGTGATCTGTGTCAGGGTTAGGGGTTCCATCGGGGGAGAGGGGGTCGCTCAGTGCGTAGTGGGGGTTAGGGGCAACTGTACTTGGGGAACGGGGTCGTGGGGTTGTCACATGGGAATCACGAGTCTGCTCATGTTCGTTAGCGGGGATATTCGGAGAACGTTCGTTGTTCTGCGTCATAGCTTGCACTGCTCTGAGAAGCTTCTCCATCTGGACTTCCATCCCGCGTATCCTCTCATTTGTAGCCGTTTAACGTCTTCTTCAGCGTCCTCGAGCGAAGATACCGGTCGACTGTTCGTCGTCGACGTCTTCGTATACGCGGCCGTTGTTTCTCCATCTTCTTCGACGCCCTCGTGCGAAGATACCGGTCGATCATTCGTCTTCGACGTCTTCGTAGGCACGGTCGTAGTTTCTCCACCTTCCTCGATGTCCTCAAGCGAAGATACCAGTGGACCTCTCATCGTCGACGTCCTCGTTGTTGGCATTTTATTTGGTGATCTCAAATATAGAACGAAAATAGCCGACGCAGAGACTAACCGTACGCTGCACGTCGATATTAGAAGTCCGTGCGTTTAGACCAGCTTGAGTCCGTTAAAACAAAAACCCTTTGTCCGTATTAAAAACGAACATTTATAAAAAGTGATTGGAATTCATGTAAAAGTTTATAAGAAACATTATTTCGAATTAATTAACGTGTTTTCGCCTACAATCTGCAACCGAGGTTGTACACTTTGAATGATCCAACAGTTTCTCAATGATTGCTTCTTTATTGTAAAGCCTATACTATAAAATGAAGCAAGACAAATTACCTTCCCAATTGACAAGACACGATGGGGCTCCTTAGTGGCTCTTGGCTAAGAGCGCAATGTTTCCACTTAGCTGCATTAACAGCAACTTTTCCAGCATTTTGCCTTTTCTTTTTATTGCGTACAAGCTCAATTCTACGAGGAATACTGCCGCCATCGCCACCCATTTTAAGATACCTTAGTGACCTTGGACAATAAAACGATATAACAAATGAAATGGCGACATTCAAACTTATCCGAAGTCGAGAGAGTTAAATAAATTGCACCCCGTGACTCAATACTGTATACTGCATACTGTTCCTCCATGATTTTAATTGTAACCGATTTTCTGATTTTTTGATATCCTTATGCTTTTAAAAATAATATCTATGCACTCAATCCTAGACGCCATTCGTCAACGGTATTTATCAAGTTGTTCCCTCATCGCCTATCGTTTAAAAGGCGTCCGTTCCCATCTCCAGTATTTTTGTCTATCTCGACGTTATTTTTCGACCCAGTTGATGACTATGCCGTTTAATCGGTTATTCCTTATTTGTTAGAGAAGTTTAACCAGGAACTCAGACTCGACTCTCGTGCGTATTGTAATTTTTAATGATGTCTTCGTTACCTGAATAAAGCGATAACTTATTATTTATTTTGATTTGGGGACTAAAAGCAAGCTTTATTTCTTCATACCATTGCAAACACGGCATACCACCGTATTTTCATGCAGTTACAATCTATGTATAATAAGGATTTAATTAGTAATACATATGAAGTCGTGTATTTAAGAATTGGGGAGGAGATACGCGTATAAGATCGGTTTGGGTTGTTCACTTTCAGCTGAATTCTCGATGATACCCGAAGAAAGTTCGTGACGGGGTTGGTGTCGGGGTCAATGTAAGAATGCGAACATCTTTGAGTTTCTTTATGTGATCTGTGTCAGGGTTAGGGGGTTCCATCGGGGAGAGGGGGTCGCTCAGTGCGTAGTGGGGGTTAGGGGCAACTGTACTTGGTTAACGGGGTCGTGGGGTTGTCACATGGGAATCACGAGTCTGCTCATGTTCGTTAGCGGGGATATTCGGAGAACGTTCGTTGTTCTGCGTCATGGCTTGCACTGCTCTGAGAAGCTTCTCCATCTGGACTTCCATCCCGCGTATCCTCTCATTTGTAGCCGTTTAACGTCTTCTTCAGCGTCCTCGAGCGAAGATACCGGTCGACTGTTCGTCGTCGACGTCTTCGTATACGCGGCCGTTGTTTCTCCATCTTCTTCGACGCCCTCGTGCGAAGATACCGGTCGATCATTCGTCTTCGACGTCTTCGTAGGCACGGTCGTAGTTTCTCCACCTTCCTCGATGTCCTCAAGCGAAGATACCAGTGGACCTCTCATCGTCGACGTCCTCGTTGTTGGCATTTTATTTGGTGATCTCAAATATAGAACGAAAATAGCCGACGCAGAGACTAACCGTACGCTGCACGTCGATATTAGAAGTCCGTGCGTTTAGACCAGCTTGAGTCCGTTAAAACAAAAACCCTTTGTCCGTATTAAAAACGAACATTTATAAAAAGTGATTGGAATTCATGTAAAAGTTTATAAGAAACATTATTTCGAATTAATTAACGTGTTTTCGCCTACAATCTGCAACCGAGGTTGTACACTTTGAATGATCCAACAGTTTCTCAATGATTGCTTCTTTATTGTAAAGCCTATACTATAAAATGAAGCAAGACAAATTACCTTCCCAATTGACAAGACACGATGGGGCTCCTTAGTGGCTCTTGGCTAAGAGCGCAATGTTTCCACTTAGCTGCATTAACAGCAACTTTTCCAGCATTTTGCCTTTTCTTTTTATTGCGTACAAGCTCAATTCTACGAGGAATACTGCCGCCATCGCCACCCATTTTAAGATACCTTAGTGACCTTGGACAATAAAACGATATAACAAATGAAATGGCGACATTCAAACTTATCCGAAGTCGAGAGAGTTAAATAAATTGCACCCCGTGACTCAATACTGTATACTGCATACTGTTCCTCCATGATTTTAATTGTAACCGATTTTCTGATTTTTTGATATCCTTATGCTTTTTAAAATAATATCTATGCACTCAATCCTAGACGCCATTCGTCAACGGTATTTATCAAGTTGTTCCCTCATCGCCTATCGTTTAAAAGGCGTCCGTTCCCATCTCCAGTATTTTTGTCTATCTCGACGTTATTTTTCGACCCAGTTGATGACTATGCCGTTTAATCGGTTATTCCTTATTTGTTAGAGAAGTTTAACCAGGAACTCAGACTCGACTCTCGTGCGTATTGTAATTTTTAATGATGTTTTCGTTACCTGAATAAAGCGATAAATAATGATTTGTTACTATAGCTGTTTATTTGTTTATTTATCATGTCGTGACTCCCTGAGGGATCAGGTAAGCATATATTTCGATTACCGACTGACAATAACGGCTACAAAGAGAGATCTATAGTAATGATCACACCAAAATAACACTGGCTAATAGACATCGGAGTTTGATTTATTTTGCGAGCACCCTGAAATAGGGCGATCAACAATCAATTGATTGATGAAAGCAGATGTTGTGCTAATACACAATTCAAAATCCATTTAATCGAATTAAACTCTTGATAGCGTGTAATAAATGTTGTTAGAGGCGCATTTTGTATCTAGTAGTCGCCATTACGGTTTTGCAAGACTTTATAAATTTCGAGAGTTTAATTTTCCCTTATTGCAAATTTACCTAGTTATTATTTCGTTCATTTGTATTAACGTATTATACATCTTCTATTCTGCTAGTGCTATTACATGTTTTGGGGTTATGTGTCATTAACAGTCATGTAACAGTCTTTAACTTGAATATGCCCCCATCTTGTACAAGAGCAGATATTGCTAGGTTCTATGATTTCATGATGCCTTTTATTTCTTTTATGGATGATTCTTTTATTTTACTGTGTGGTGATTTTAATTCTGCGCCTATTAGCCCACTTCTTACACTCGGTCTCAACACCATTGTCAATTATCCTATACGCCAAGGGAATGTTCTTGACCACATATTTTTGTCCGATTCTTCTCTGTATGCATGTCGTTAAAGTGCACTTTTAGCCCAGTCTGACCACTGTATCGTTGTTGGTCGACAGAAAATCTCTGGAAATTATAACAAAAAAACATTCACGTTGTCCCAAACCAAAAAAAATCGCATCCGTTCGCGCTGCCTCCATAACCAGTGCAATTTAAGAGATGCAATTGCCATAACCGACTTCAAATTTTTCGCGAATTCCGACAACGCCAAGGAAATATATATCTCCGATTTCTGTACGCCGTGCTATCGTTATTTATTTTTAACTAGTAAACGTCTGGCCCCCGACGACATGACACAAATAAAATACGGTGACGACCTGATTTTATGCCACGTCTGCAAGACGAATGGTGATTCTCAGCAACTCGGGCAGTAAATAACTTAGCTACTCGAGTGGTCTTCGGAGAATAACCTTCTGTTAACGCATCAAAATGCATTTCCATTACATTTTCCGTGGGAGCCGGTGTTAACACTCCTGAAATTTCCTCGGTACAATTTCGTCGCCTCTGTTTCTTTGTTCGTTGAATCAGGAGATTTGGTTTACGCTTAAGCCGTATAAAAGCCTCTGTCGAAGGCTGTATAATGCCTCTTGTTGTATATTGTTCTTAAATTTTCTTACTTTTTAACAATCCGTAGGCTTTTTAAAATAATAGCGTTATCTAGTGGCCTGCCTATGCTCTATATCCAAGAGATTATCCTTTAACGCCACTTCAATAGTTGTTCACTAATCGCTGCTCGTATTTTAAGTGACACATCCCATACCTCGTTTCAAGTTTATCCCAGTGTAAATCCCTTCGACAAATGCGTCGGCTATACAGTCGAATACCCACAAACGCGGCGGGTATTGCAATTCGGTCATTCCTTATTAGTCCAGATTTTAAGTTTCACCAGAGCTGGTAAAGCAGGAACTAAAAGACATTTTTCGAATCTATTAATTTTTATTATGTCTTATTTTATGCTGAAAGTTCCTGCGACCTCGATTCATCAATATTTACTGAAAATTGATCGTGATATCATAAATTATTGTGCTCACACTGATTTTTTTATATCAGTTACGATAAATAGTTATAAAGATAAATTGTAATCACCAAAAACCAACAAACGCCTGTTTCCCCTTTACTCGGTTGGCACTAACTTAAACCCATCATACTTAATACCGGCAGTATTAATGGAAACGTTCGATACAATTTTCTATCAATATAATAGTCTGATTTACAAAATGGAATTTATGTTAATGTCGTGTTTTATCTAATTAATTAACTAATGTGTGACCTTTAACGACGCAGTATCAGGTTTTTCAAAGGGAATGGATCTTAGCCCACATCGTCTGCTCCTGTGGAAGTGATATTCATATCAGAATTGCCAATGTCGATTGAAATAAACAAAGAAGCTGTTCAAAGAGTACACGAACAAATCTTCGGTATTGTATTTCCACTTTATTATTATCTCAATATTAGGACAAACATTTAGTCCACATAACGGCAAATACTGGGACTACTCATCACCGAAGGTGCAACCACGAAAACCATTTTTTGCTTTTCCTGAATTCAAGCCCCGGGATGGTTATTCGTTTACTATCGATTTTTGTAAAAAGCAATACAGTAAACAACCCGGATTCATATTTGAACAAGACAAAGCCGGAGTGAGTTTGTGTGATAGTATTGTATGGAGGGTAGAATTAACCCTGAATGGAGAAAAGACGAATAGTCTGTAATACCGGTGTAACTCTAAAAGCCAACCGAGACCCTTAACGAATAAGACACGTGCAGCAACGATAGTTCGTATTCAAAAGTGTAACGTACAATATACGTTAGTATAGTAAAACACAATTAATAGTTTCAGTTAGCAATCACCACATCCACCTGGGTGCAGCAGCTTCGATGGCATGCGGTAGTTGACCGGAGATTTCAAACCCAAACGCTCCGAGGTAGAGCTTGCGAGCTTTGGTCTGGAACGGATGGAGTTGCATGAGCCGGATCAGCTGGTTCAGACGAATGGGAATGAGTAGCGGGCACGGCTGGTTCAGAAGGATGGGAATCGATGACGGGCATTGCTGGTTCATCGAATCGGATTTGATCGACATGCCGACGATGACTTGATAAATCAGTGACGTCGAGGATGGTAACCATACGATTCCCACTTCTTCCAAGAATAAGACCTCGAGACGGTCGAAAATCATTCCCTTTGAAAAAGGTAACTTCTCCCGATTTAAGGCATTGGAACGATGTATTGAGTTTGCGCCCCTTGAATAACACAACCGGACTTTTACCAGTGGTAGCTTGATCAGCATTACGGTACTGCATCAGGAAATTGTCGATAGACCGATCTAAATCTGTAAATGTACTTGGTTTCATCGATGATATAGCCGCCTTCAGGGTCTTGACGAAGTTCTCTGCTAAGCCATTCGACTGAGGATGTCTGGGAGCCGTGAGCAAATGCCGGCATCCGAGACCTTTGACCCAAGTGACCAAATGGTCGGCGGTGAAATGTGTACCATTGTCCGTAACCAAAACGAGCGGAATGCCTTCACGGCTGAATAAATTCCGAAACACCGCTTTGGTGAAGTCAGCATTGGCACTGGTCGTCAGAAATACTTCAGGCCAACGTGAAAATGAATCGATCACGACAAGAGCATAGTATTTGCCTAGAAATGGTCCACAATAATCAGCATGTATTCGTTGCCATGGCTCACAGGACCCTGGCAATGGAGACCATTAAGAAGGCCTTGAGGGCAACTTGTGCAAGCAGCCATCACACCGGGCAGCCGTTCGCCGGATATCGGCTTCAAGTTCCGGCCACCAACATGAATTTCTTGCCAATGACTTCATTTTATCAACACCAAGATGACCGGAGTGCAGATCGTCAAGAACAGGTTTGCGCAGCACTGGTGGTACCACAATACGGTCTTGATAACATAGTAGACCTAATGAAGTGGAACCCAAATCGTCCCTCCGAGAGTAGAAATGTGGGAACTTCTTTTTATCTGCATTATTCCAGCCCTTTCTGAGTGCCGTTAGAATTCTCGGAGATGAGATCATCGCGACTAACAGGCAGTGGTTGCAGCAGGAGAGAAGATCCTTCCGTAATCTCCTCTGTAGTGGCAGTTCTGGATAAGTAATCGACATGCTGGATATGTTTGGCAGGCCGATGAACCACGTCACAAGTATAGGCGCTCAAAGCGAGACGCCACCGTTGCACCATAGCTGGGTGGCGATGGGGGCAGTATTCCTCGTAGAACTGAGCTTTTACGCGATAAAAAGAAAAGGCAAAATGCTGGAAAAGTTGCTGTTAATGCAGCTAAGTGGAAACATTGCGCTCTTAGCCAAGAGCCACTAAGGAGCCCCATCGTGTCTTGTCAATTGGGAAGGTAATTTGTCTTGCTTCATTTTATAGTATAGGCTTTACAATAAAGAAGCAATCATTGAGAAACTGTTGGATCATTCAAAGTTTACAACCTCGGTTGCAGATCACATAAAGAAACTCAAAGATGTTCGCATTCTTACATTGACCCCGACACCAAAGGAATCCCAGAGTCACGAACTTTCTTCTGGTATCATCGAGAATTCAGCTGAAAGTTTCTGTTGTCCCGTAATGGGACAAGAAATGAATGGTTTGTATCCCTTCGTTTATTCGTGGGAATGCGGTTGTGTTGTTTCGAAAAGAGCATTCGATGAGGTGAAAGATTCCAATTGCTTAAACGTAGGTAGCTTTTTCGCGATATGTCATATCAGCTGGCGTGCGGTTTTGCTTAATTACCAATATTACTCTTATTTGTAGTGCGGTAAACCATTAAACCCGGATAGTATTATTTTGCTCAATCCCGAGGATGACGAGGACGTCAAGGATGCGCAGGAACGTCTGAAAGCCTATAAGCAAGGAACAAAAAAACCAAGGGTATGCCACCGGAAAGCTCGTTCGTTTGACTTTACTTTTGTCACGATCCACGCAAATACGCGTGGGTTAAATAAGAAGTGTTTTAACGTCCTTTGATTATTGCACGCTAATTGTCGGTTTATGCCTTTCTTGGATGGTTATTATTTGTTGTGTGCAACGAGAATTTATAACATTTGCTATCATTTAGGTCAAGTCTACGAAATCGACCAAACCAGAATCAAATGAAACAGAACGTACTTCCGTCACGAATGGCTATTTAGAGGTAGGCATATTTGGGGGTTTACACCACTTTTGTTGTGTTAAGATTTATCACTTCAGCTGCGTTTTGATTCCAGACTGAACCTCAGCAGACGTTTAAGAAGGAAGACCCTGACGTAAAGCGTCGCAAAGTGGATGAAACTACTTCATCTGTTTCGGCGCCAAGATGCACAGCACCTACTGGGGGTGGCAGGCGAAAGCGAGCGAAAGTTGCCCCTTCCTCCCTCCAGGATGATCCTAACGCCTCGACTGTCTTCAAATCCCTCTTCACAACCTCCGAGGAAGTAAAAAATCAACCTAAACACCACTGGGTAACCTTCAACCCACTCTACTTCCGTTAAACTACAACATATTTCACACACACGCTACTTATATATGTAAATAAATGTGCTGTTTTAAGTTACACTCCGAATGTTTTTGACTGCCGTTACACCTGAAAATAGTTTTGTTTCTTCAAAAGCGCTTTAAAAAACGGAAGTCGCATGTGATTAGTGGTTGAATATATCCACCCGACTGTGTTATCTTTTAAAAAAACATGCGAATTATTTCACATTTTAATCATTGCAAGACCGTGCAATCTGGTATCCACAGTCTTTGGATGATTAAATAAGACTAATAATGGTATTAGCTTTATTAAGGTTACGAGGACCTAAACTTTCCTTGATTGACAGAAATTTGCGGTCGGGTCCCGAAGTTCAATTATGCACGGCGATTCCATAGAAAACAAGTTTTAGAATAACTGGTTTGCGTCTTATTTTCTCTGACCGCAACAGCGGTTTGATGCTGACCTCCTACCACTGTGCGTGGACATCTACAATCCGCGGCATTCATGAAGCAGCCGGCTCATCGATCCTGTGGCAGGAGAAGATGGCGGCAATGTCCCGGGAAATTGCGCCATGTTAATTAATTTCTGCCCGAATTTTCGCACGACTTCCTCGTGGCATTCGTAATGAAGTCGTGAGAGAAAAGTGGTCAATGATCGTGAAATTGGGTCGCCTTCCCACGTACCACGTCGTTGTAGACGTCCAGATGACTCATCGGATTGAAGGCGAGCATTGCGAAATCGCCAGCGTACGTATATGGCTGCGACGCCAGTAGACGAGCCTGCAGGTTGTACACAAGGCAGGGTTCGTTGAGCTGCGGCAACAGCATGAGGTCCTCCACGCCTTGCTTCACCTCCGAGTTAGCCTAGAAGAACAACAGGAAGAAGACGAGGACGACAATAAAGCAAAAATAAATCCAAACGGCTTAGTATCGGACATAAATTTCGTATTGGGATACAACAAAAGTCGAAATTCAGAATAAATTAAATATTGAGAAATGGATAATTCATCTCATGTGAAGTGAGCTTGTAAAAATCTACCCAAACATGGCCAGGTGGTTATCGCTTGCTTAAGATTGTAGATGATTCATGCTGCTGGACAACAAAATGACTACGAAACATAGCGAGAGTTTCAGTACATAAACTTAACAAATCAAACGAAACAAATCTAATACGATGTAACGGTTTTCATTTATGGTTTGTCAATAAATATTAAGTGCATTGACAAGCGTTTTTCTTGCTGGAAATATATTTTCAACATGATTATAAAGCTTCAAGGCGAAGAATATCTTTATCCCTTTTCTATGACAACGGAAAAGCGAAAAAACTCACCTTGTGCACATCACCCGCCGGCACGCTCAGCAGATGTTTTGAAGGCCAAATGCTTACACGAAATGCATCGTCCGGAATTCGCTCAACGATAGACCCAGACGTGTAGCCATCTCTGAGTGAGATAATAACTATATCACCTTTGCTAAGCAGACCACCTTCCCCCGAAGAAATGTCAGCAAGCATGGATAGGTAGATCTGCAATAAAGGAAATACTGAATGTAAATATAAATCCACAAGCTTCGGCTTTAACGAAAAAACGGAATATTTTGGTTATTTCTTAAACTCAAGTTTATAATTTGCAAGTCAGCATCTTTAACGTCACAAACGTAGACGGAAAACGTCTAAACGCAGGAGTGATAAACAAGATATATGCCTTACTGTATAAACAAGCATAAATAGAAAACAATAAATACCTCTTTGATATGCTTTCCCAGTAAACTGAAATTTCCAGATTTTGTGACGAAACTTCGAGTACATATACTGCCGGCAAATCCTTTATCGACGTCCAATGTTTCTGCCGAACCATTGCTGCAGTTGTCACCGTTAAGAAATGAATATGAGGGTAATGAACGGAGGTCGGCTGAAGTTTCAAAGCCCACCACCCGAAATGACCACTCATAGCTGTCTGGACAAGGCGTTACCAGAAATGATAAGGTCTCGGGTCCATCACCTTTCAATTTCTTGTTGAGATTAAAAACATTCTGGCCCTTGCACTCGACCCCATTAAAAGAAATCACATTATCTCCTGGTAAAAGTCCGAATGAAGTCCCGAAATCTCGAAGTCGGATTAATATCCTCAAGGTGATGTGCGTCTTGGCGCCGAAACAGATGAAGTAGTTTCATCCACTTTGCGACGCTTTACGTCAGGGTCTTCCTTCTTAAACGTCTGCTGAGGTTCAGTCTGTAATCAAAACGCAGCTGAAGTGATAAATCTTAACACAACAAAAGTGGTGTAAACCCCCAAATATGCCTACCTCTAAATAGCCATTCGTGACGGAAGTACGTTCTGTTTCATTTGATTCTGGTTTGGTCGATTTCGTAGACTTGACCTAAATGATAGCAAATGTTATAAATTCTCGTTGCACACAACAAATAATAACCATCCAAGAAAGGCATAAACCGACAATTAGCGTGCAATAATCAAAGGACGTTAAAACACCTCGTATTGAACCCACACGTATTTGCGGGGATCGTGACAAAAGTAAAGTCAAACGAACGAGCTTTCCGGTGACATACCCTTGGTTTTTTTGTTCCTTGCTTATAGGCTTTCAGACGTTCCTGCGCATCCTTGACGTCCTCGTCATCCTCGGGATTGAGCAAAATAATACTATCAGGGTTTAATGGTTTACCGCACTACAAATAAGAGTAATATTGGTAATTAAGCAAAACCGCACGCCAGCTGATATGACATATCGGGGCTCTTTAGTGGCTCTTGGCTAAGAGCGCAATGTTTCCACTTAGCTGCATTAACAGCAACTTTTCCAGCATTTTGCCTTTTCTTTTTATTGCGTACAAGCTCAATTCTACGAGGAATACTGCGCCATCGCCAGCCACTTTAAGATACCTTAGTGACCTTGGACAATAAAACGATATAACCAATGAAATGGCGACATTCAAACTTGGCCGAAGTCGAGAGAGTTAAATAAATTGCACCCCGTGACTCAATAATGATTTTAAATTCATTTATTATACTATACGAGCCACATCTCGATACTAGGGGGATACAGTTTTTTATGTCGTCGTCAATGTTTCTTGGTTCGTCGTTTCCTTTGACTTGGGATGAAAACAAACCAAATCATAGCTTTCGTGGATTCCTGTATCATTCACATTCTGGCATACTGTTCCTCCATGATTTTAATTTGAAACGATTTTCTGATTTCTTCATATCCTTATGCTTTTTAAAATAATATCTATGCACTCAATCCTAGACGCCATTCGTCAACGGTATTTGTCAAGTTGTTCCCTCATCGCCTATCGTTTAAAAGGCGTCCGTTCCCTCTCCAGTAATTCTGGTCTGTCTCTAGGTTATTTTTTCGACCCAGTCGATGACTATGCCGTTTAATCGGTTATTCCTTATTTGTTAGAGAAGTTTAACCAGGAACTCAGACTCGACTCTCGTGCGTATTGTAATTTTTAATGATGTTTTCGTTACCTGAATAAAGCGATAAATAATGATTTGTTACTATAGCTGTTTATTTGTTTATTTTATCATGTCGTGACTCCCTGAGGGATCAGGTAAGCATATATTTCGATTACCGACTGACAATAACGGCTACAAAGAGAGATCTATAGTAATGATCACACCAAAATAACACTGGCTAATAGACATCGGAGTTTGATTTATTTTGCGAGCACCCTGAAATAGGGCGATCAACAATCAATTGATTGATGAAAGCAGATGTTGTGCTAATACACAATTCAAAATCCATTTAATCGAATTAAACTCTTGATAGCGTGTAATAAATGTTGTTAGAGGCGCATTTTGTATCTAGTAGTCGCCATTACGGTTTTGCAAGACTTTATAAATTTCGAGAGTTTAATTTTCCCTTATTGCAAATTTACCTAGTTATTATTTCGTTCATTTGTATTAACGTATTATACATCTTCTATTCTGCTAGTGCTATTACATGTTTTGGGGTTATGTGTCATTAACAGTCATGTAACAGTCTTTAACTTGAATATGCCCCCATCTTGTACAAGAGCAGATATTGCTAGGTTCTATGATTTCATGATGCCTTTTATTTCTTTTATGGATGATTCTTTTATTTTACTGTGTGGTGATTTTAATTCTGCGCCTATTAGCCCACTTCTTACACTCGGTCTCAACACCATTGTCAATTATCCTATACGCCAAGGGAATGTTCTTGACCACATATTTTTGTCCGATTCTTCTCTGTATGCATGTCGTTAAAGTGCACTTTTAGCCCAGTCTGACCACTGTATCGTTGTTGGTCGACAGAAAATCTCTGGAAATTATAACAAAAAAACATTCACGTTGTCCCAAACCAAAAAAAATCGCATCCGTTCGCGCTGCCTCCATAACCAGTGCAATTTAAGAGATGCAATTGCCATAACCGACTTCAAATTTTTCGCGAATTCCGACAACGCCAAGGAAATATATATCTCCGATTTCTGTACGCCGTGCTATCGTTATTTATTTTTAACTAGTAAACGTCTGGCCCCCGACGACATGACACAAATAAAATACGGTGACGACCTGATTTTATGCCACGTCTGCAAGACGAATGGTGATTCTCAGCAACTCGGGCAGTAAATAACTTAGCTACTCGAGTGGTCTTCGGAGAATAACCTTCTGTTAACGCATCAAAATGCATTTCCATTACATTTTCCGTGGGAGCCGGTGTTAACACTCCTGAAATTTCCTCGGTACAATTTCGTCGCCTCTGTTTCTTTGTTCGTTGAATCAGGAGATTTGGTTTACGCTTAAGCCGTATAAAAGCCTCTGTCGAAGGCTGTATAATGCCTCTTGTTGTATATTGTTCTTAAATTTTCTTACTTTTTAACAATCCGTAGGCTTTTTAAAATAATAGCGTTATCTAGTGGCCTGCCTATGCTCTATATCCAAGAGATTATCCTTTAACGCCACTTCAATAGTTGTTCACTAATCGCTGCTCGTATTTTAAGTGACACATCCCATACCTCGTTTCAAGTTTATCCCAGTGTAAATCCCTTCGACAAATGCGTCGGCTATACAGTCGAATACCCACAAACGCGGCGGGTATTGCAATTCGGTCATTCCTTATTAGTCCAGATTTTAAGTTTCACCAGAGCTGGTAAAGCAGGAACTAAAAGACATTTTTCGAATCTATTAATTTTTATTATGTCTTATTTTATGCTGAAAGTTCCTGCGACCTCGATTCATCAATATTTACTGAAAATTGATCGTGATATCATAAATTATTGTGCTCACACTGATTTTTTTATATCAGTTACGATAAATAGTTATAAAGATAAATTGTAATCACCAAAAACCAACAAACGCCTGTTTCCCCTTTACTCGGTTGGCACTAACTTAAACCCATCATACTTAATACCGGCAGTATTAATGGAAACGTTCGATACAATTTTCTATCAATATAATAGTCTGATTTACAAAATGGAATTTATGTTAATGTCGTGTTTTATCTAATTAATTAACTAATGTGTGACCTTTAACGACGCAGTATCAGGTTTTTCAAAGGGAATGGATCTTAGCCCACATCGTCTGCTCCTGTGGAAGTGATATTCATATCAGAATTGCCAATGTCGATTGAAATAAACAAAGAAGCTGTTCAAAGAGTACACGAACAAATCTTCGGTATTGTATTTCCACTTTATTATTATCTCAATATTAGGACAAACATTTAGTCCACATAACGGCAAATACTGGGACTACTCATCACCGAAGGTGCAACCACGAAAACCATTTTTTGCTTTTCCTGAATTCAAGCCCCGGGATGGTTATTCGTTTACTATCGATTTTTGTAAAAAGCAATACAGTAAACAACCCGGATTCATATTTGAACAAGACAAAGCCGGTGTGAGTTTGTTAAACTAGCAGAACGCTCGCATTTTTTCTGATTAAATTGTGTTTGAATGATTTTCTTTGTTACGTTTTCTTGAATTTTCATGAAACTTATTTCTATCGCATTTTGTTCTCGTGCGTTTCATTTAGTTATACTGTCATCTTTATTCACCTGCAAACTTCTCATGTTTTTAAATAGAGGATATTAATCCGACTTCGAGATTTCGGGACTTCATTCGGACTTTTACCAGGAGATAATGTGATTTCTTTTAATGGGGTCGAGTGCAAGGGCCAGAATGTTTTTAATCTCAACAAGAAATTGAAAGGTGATGGACCCGAGACCTTATCATTTCTGGTAACGCCTTGTCCAGACAGCTATGAGTGGTCATTTCGGGTGGTGGGCTTTGAAACTTCAGCCGACCTCCGTTCATTACCCTCATATTCATTTCTTAACGGTGACAACTGCAGCAATGGTTCGGCAGAAACATTGGACGTCGATAAAGGATTTGCCGGCAGTATATGTACTCGAAGTTTCGTCACAAAATCTGGAAATTTCAGTTTACTGGGAAAGCATATCAAAGAGGTATTTATTGTTTTCTATTTATGCTTGTTTATACAGTAAGGCATATATCTTGTTTATCACTCCTGCGTTTAGACGTTTTCCGTCTACGTTTGTGACGTTAAAGATGCTGACTTGCAAATTATAAACTTGAGTTTAAGAAATAACCAAAATATTCCGTTTTTTCGTTAAAGCCGAAGCTTGTGGATTTATATTTACATTCAGTATTTCCTTTATTGCAGATCTACCTATCCATGCTTGCTGACATTTCTTCGGGGGAAGGTGGTCTGCTTAGCAAAGGTGATATAGTTATTATCTCACTCAGAGATGGCTACACGTCTGGGTCTATCGTTGAGCGAATTCCGGACGATGCATTTCGTGTAAGCATTTGGCCTTCAAAACATCTGCTGAGCGTGCCGGCGGGTGATGTGCACAAGGTGAGTTTTTTCGCTTTTCCGTTGTCATAGAAAAGGGATGAAGATATTCTTCGCCTTGAAGCTTTATAATCATGTTGAAAATATATTTCCAGCAAGACAAACGCTTGTCAATGCACTTAATATTTATTGACAAACCATAAATGAAAACCGTTACATCGTATTAGATTTGTTTCGTTTGATTTGTTAAGTTTATGTACTGAAACTCTCGCTATGTTTCGTAGTCATTTTGTTGTCCAGCAGCATGAATCATCTACAATCTTAAGCAAGCGATAACCACCTGGCCATGTTTGGGTAGATTTTTACAAGCTCACTTCACATGAGATGAATTATCCATTTCTCAATATTTAATTTATTCTGAATTTCGACTTTTGTTGTATCCCAATACGAAATTTATGTCCGATACTAAGCCGTTTGGATTTATTTTTGCTTTATTGTCGTCCTCGTCTTCTTCCTGTTGTTCTTCTAGGCTAACTCGGAGGTGAAGCAAGGCGTGGAGGACCTCATGCTGTTGCCGCAGCTCAACGAACCCTGCCTTGTGTACAACCTGCAGGCTCGTCTACTGGCGTCGCAGCCATATACGTACGCTGGCGATTTCGCAATGCTCGCCTTCAATCCGATGAGTCATCTGGACGTCTACAACGACGTGGTACGTGGGAAGGCGACCCAATTTCACGATCATTGACCACTTTTCTCTCACGACTTCATTACGAATGCCACGAGGAAGTCGTGCGAAAATTCGGGCAGAAATTAAGTAACATGGCGCAATTTCCCGAGAAATTGCCACCTACGGAACTGCCACGTGGTCATTCTTCAGTCGAAAAAACGAGTTTAAAATAATCCTCCTCCTTCTCCTAATTCCATTAGGTCTTCAGGTATTATTTTTGTGTGCCACAGGTGAAGCGCCTCTTCTATGGCTGCCAGCACCGTCTTGACATGCCGCCCCACATCTACTCAGTGGCACAGAGTGCCCTAGCACGCCTGGCCCGCGAGGTCAACGCGAACATGCGGCCCCGGGGCGCCACGAAAACCACCCATCGCGTCGCCAAGACAACGAATACGAACGCAGCTGCTTGTACCGCCCCGCCCACGCAGGCCATCTGCCTTTTGGGTCGCTCGGGCGCCGGAAAGTCGAGCAATGCCGAGCACCTTCTGGAATACGTCTTTTCACGCAGCTCTAATATCAGTGGTGAGCACCGCTTTGTGCATTTTAACTCGTCGGGTGATTGGTTCTCCCGAGGTCATCATAATATTGAGAGGGAATTTAGTTAGATTTCCGTGCTATTTGGCTCTCTTAGTTCATTCAGTCAGTTTTTATTTTGTGACGTTGCTCTTAAGGGCATAAGCATTCTAATCCATGTTGCAAACAGGAAAAGGTCCTGGTATTTGAGACCAATGTGAAGATGTTAACATTCGTTAGTCGTGGTTATCCGGTGCGTAACTTGTTCTTAATTCAAACCACGTCCAATGGGTAAAAGCGGGATAAAAGCTTGAAGTGATTGCAGTTGTTTCTGATTATCTGGAGCCCTTCTTTCGTGACAGTTAATAATAATAATAATAATATTGGCTTTATTAAAGTCACAAGGACCAAAACTGTCAGCATTTAAATTTACAATATACAAAAATGTTACAGGAAGTGACGATTATACGTAGAGAAAGCAGAATAAGTTAAGAAGAATAAAAGAAGTAACATCAAGGTAAATTTGCAAGAAAGGCTAATTTAACCCACGAAGTATATAAAGTTTGGCGAACGGGAAATGGCGGCCATTAAAAGGCCCTATCCAAAACGCGCGCCAATGAACCAGATAACTGTCGTCGCCGTCATAGATGGCAACCCGTGTAATAGTGGTTGCCACAAGATGGCGTCCTATTGGCGCGCAGTCGACATTGTGTGTCCTTCATATCCCGCGCGATTTCCTGGTAAAACACCGGGGCGTTGCACAGTTAATGCCATCGTAAGTTAGGCTCTTGAGTTCTTGATCCCCAGTAACTCGAAGAGATAGATACCAGTCACAGATAAAGCAGGTGTTGCCACACCGGTTAACCAAGTTTTATAAGAACATAACTCACAGCTGAATTGCTGAAAGCTGTTCCTACACTTATCATGCCCAAGTGCTTAAACGAACAAGTAAAACGGTTAATGGCAGTTGAGACGTGTGTAAATAATTAATAACTGTTTCCTCCTCTTGAATTTTCTTCTTTTCGAATAAGTCAGAAGGTCAAATTAACACCCCGCTAATATCGAATGATGGTTATCAACAGCCCATATCCTTAGCGCGCTACTTTACTTGATATCGAATAACTGATATCATGTTTGTGCTGAAAAGGTTTTTTCCTAACCCCAAACGCAGTGTTGACTATTCGTGCCATCGAATGCCTTCTGGATGCATTCACGTGTTCACGAACCCTTATAAACTCCAACGCCAGTCGCTGTCTTCGCCTCTTCACGGTCGAGTTTGCTGCTGGTGGCAGTGCAGGTGGGGAAGTATCGATCCAGCTGAACGCCTCACGACTCATCGTTGACCTTCTGATGTTGGACAAATTTCGAGTCACCCGCCGTCCCCAAGGGGAACCGACTTTCAACATCTTCTACTACTTCCTTTCCGGCCTTGAAGACAACTTTCGGTAGGCCTAAGAGGTCTTATTCTCTTGGGTTTTTTTTAAAGTTCTAAAGAGTCTTCCAAGTTCGAAAGTTGTTTTTACTTTTGGATGAAAATTTATCATCCGTTTATTTATATATATATATATATCTCTATATCATAGAGTCTAAAATGTATAGCTTGATAAATTGTACATTGCAAATGTTCCCTGTCGCGTGCAGGCTTGCAGATGTCGATTCTTTGGGTGAATGTTTCGATGACATTTCGGCCCAATTGGGCTCAATGCCCGAATGAAACCACAAGACAAAAAACGACCCAAGCACCAACACGAGAGGGATGTAACGGCTTCTCAATATTTTGCCGTTGGTTTTTTTCGATGCCCAGATACGGTAATTTTGTTTTTTTACGAACCCATTCAAATGGATGCATTTTTTAACAAAAACCTCCTTTGTTCTCACCGGAGGAATCGGCATCTGTAAGCGTGCACGCAGGGAACCTTTGCAATACATCATATATGATTCACAAATTGTCAACACTTTGCAAGGCATGTCAGTGAATAGAGGATGATTTTCTATTCGAAATGAGTGTTTAATTTTAATTTGAAAAAGAAACGCGAAATTGAAACAATTTGTATAAATTCGTTGTTTCGGATGAGTGGTGAATTTTCTATTATCTCTTAGATAATAATCCATCGACATGTAGTTGAAACAATTGGGCAGTATCTCCTTGCGAAATGTTACATTCTTAAGAGATAAACAATTTAAAATAACATCAAAGCTTGTGATTATGTTGATAAAACCTTCCTATTGTCAGCAAAAAGAATTTCGATGACGGTGGTGGGATCACTTTAATTAAAATTATTCGGGTGAAAACTTCTGGAGTGTTCCAGCAGAATTCCCACGCGAGAATAGTAGACGGCGGATCTGAACGCGGTGACCTATCATACGCATTAATTGATTCTAACCTATTTTAAGTATATATTAGAGAATAATTTATATCGTGATGGTTAACTGTAAATTAGTCTTGCCAATCGGTCGTTATATATGAACTACGTTTCATCCAATGGAGTCTTAAGAAGTATCCAAACCACAAAAAAACTATTAATTAGTTTGCTACCGATAATACCTGATCCTACCTGTATTTGATGTTTTTAATAAATGGGTCTTGTACTCTAACACAGTAGATTACTAAAGGTATGCCGACGATGCCAATTGGATCGTGAAAGATTCCCGATATATAATTACGACAGGGTACCGCCATCGTATTTGTCTTACGTTGTTGTCGACTGTATACATCCACAGACAAACAATCAAGAGAAGTGGCGTTGAGCTCAGCTTCTCCTGTTCATGCAACAACTTTTTTTTATTTTTCTAAGGCGCAAGTTTATGCTGGAGGATCTTACTTCGCCCAACCTCTTCATGACACCGCTTCAGCGGGTAAGGCCTTTGCACGAACACCAGACGCCGGCAATCGGATGGCCATTTAATCGGTTGTGCAAATGTCATAAGGTTTACAGTCCATCCTTTCGAGAGAGAAAATTGCAAAAAGAGCTCGTACTCTTTGTGGGCACTCGAATTTTAGTTTTAGTGTGTGTGTTTGGATACAGCATTGTTAGGTATAACCACCGTACCGATATTGTCATGGCAGATAACTTCATTTAGAAATAGATGATAAACGTGTGTTAGCCCATCTTCATTGTGCTTAATGCCATCGGAGGCTACTGAAGTTGGCTTAGTAAACCCATTGGAGTTGATCGCTTATGGCGCAACACCTATTGACACCGGAACCTCAAGAATAACACCGGTGATGTTAGTCCAGATCCTCTGAAGTTATTCGATTTGAAGCAGCCTCACCAGCCAACTCCATGGATTTTCGCCTCCTTCTAAGACATAAAATAATAAGACAACCTGGCGGAGAAGGTTTGCACACGTGTCTAGGTCTCTATTTGATGTCATTAACATTTAATAAGGCTTACATCAATCGTATTAGAATTTTTTAATAGAACGCGCTCTATTTTCCTTTAACCCAATGGAGAGTTGAATATCGATAATCGCGGGCGAAATCCAACCGAATGATGTGCGAAATGAGTCATGCGGTTTGATTTGTTTCTTATTTATGTATAAGTATACATTTTCAAAATAACTTGAACGCAGTAACGAAACCACGCACAAACCTCCACATAAAATCTCAAAATTCACTATATTTTGGTGTGAAATTCGCTGAGACGTTTTAAGAAGTGCAATAGTTGACGAACTGTCACTGAACTTTTCGTGCGCAGATTCCACTGGCCGACGCGCTCGTCAAGCTTTCAACTTCGCTCTCTCAGATGGCAGAGTCATTTTTATTTTTCTTGGAAATTCATTCCAATCTTGCACACACACACACAGACAACACGGTGAACTCCTTACTGGGTGTCGCATGCGCATCACACACGAACACGCGCACACCCCATTGGCTCGTTCTGCACCCTCATGTGCCATTGCCAAGACGACACCCTCCCCAACCCAAACATTCGGTTCCACCGGGCCTGTTCGGGTGGGGGAGGGGGGTGGTGGAATTCCGGAGGTTGACTCACAGACCCATCACACCATCCCACCTTTTCCCGGTACCTATGGTAAACATAATGCTAACTTTATTTGCTAGTCGCCGTACCGAATAACTTATGCCGTTTATTTAAAACGCCATATTCAATGGGCACTAGAGACATTTTCTGGTTTTGCGGTTCGATGACTCAAAATAAATATATTTTTATCAAATTAAATTTAGGCTGTCGCTATTTCAAGTATGAATTGTTTATTTTTTGGCCTGATGCCATAACATATCAGCATATTTTAAAAAAAAAACAACTAGATTTTGCCTTGAGAGTAATAACCTCGTCACAATGAAGTGGGCTGATTGAACCACATCCGAGCGCAGAGGTGCTTTTGAATTTGAATACATTACATCCAGTTAATCGATTAGTCCTGAAAGAGGCCACATCGATTGCACGAGCCCCCACTCTTGTGAATGGTCCGCTCCTTTCGTCGAACTAACCTGATATAATACCTTTACGTAATCAATAAAGCCCGAAGATCAGTCGTTGGCAAAGGCGCGCTGGGAGGCGGTTCATGCAGCCGCGGTGGTCCTAGGCGCTCCATTCGAGGAGGCCTTCATGGACGGCGTGTGTCGCATCTTGGCGGCCATTTATCATTTGGGATGCGCTGGAGCAACGCCTCCTAGTTCCACTGCGGCAGCGGTATCACCCGGCGGGGACAACGGTCAACAGTGCCCGCCCCGACGATGCTTCATCAACCTCTCGGCGGCAGAGCGGGCCGCTCACCTTCTTGGGTGCGTTTCGGTGGAGGCGCTCATCGATGACGTCTTCAACTGCGACGGGGCTGGTGGCGACTCGACTCGTGCGCCAAGCAGCTGCAGCTGCATCAGTCGCTCGGGAACGCCAATCCATCGACAAGAAGACGATTGGCGGGCGAGTTCGGAGGGAGTACGCAAGGAAGCGCCAAGTAATCTGGATCTTCTCGGGAGCTTTGTGGCTAATCTATTCGCCATTGCAACAAACGCACTACGCGATCTCATAAACAAGTAAGTGCTGCCAAAATGTTTGTCTTTTATATTTGTACATTTAAACATTTTTATTGGAAACCGAAAATTCGTTAGCGATTGTTTGAATTGCGCCATTAAAAACGACTCAAGATGACCCTCGCTTTATAAATATTGCTCCAAACTAGCGTTTCCGGATATCGTATGGATGCTTTCGGAAATCGCTTACTTCCCCAAACCGATAAAATGAAGTATTCCGTGGCATCTAATTCAAATGTAACTGGCGGTTCTGCTAAACTTGTTCTACTGGGGGGGGGGTCAAAACTCTTCACTGGTAATCCTAGATTTTGTGCTTGATTAGTCACACTCGGAGAACGCGTTATCTTTGCTCTGACGCACTGGCTTCGGTAAAAACAGCAGGCGTGCAACCGCTCGCATTTGACATTCCTCACTACACTTAAACTACGACTTGCACACACGACGGCCACAGCGGCCCGTGGCTTTGTTGCGTGTACGCGCACCCATCACAGGTGTGCTCGCATGTGCACACAGCCGATCAAACCGCTGATGGATCGGGTACACTGCGCAACGATGAGTTATCATAATGGCTGGTGTTGAGAAAAAGGTTCAACGCGGTGCGGGTGGCTGATCAGAATAGTCTTCCCGGTAAAATAGGCGACTTGGTTTGTAGCATCGATTTATGTTAATTAATTTAAAATCGATTATGATCATCAACCAATGGGAATATCTCGGTGAAATAAAAAAATAAAAAGGGTCTTTGGAAAGAATTTTCTTTCGAAAATATATCACAATATTTGGTGATGAAAGCATAATTGATTAGATTCCTGGTTTTTTTCAGAAAAATTTGATTCTAACGTTGCGAAGAAACCTGGACTCTAAATGGTTGTTCGTCAAGCTCGATTTACCTGTCAAAATTCGCGATTTTTTATGATTCAAAAAAGTGATTTGTTCTGTCTGTTACTGCTCGTGATTAACTACTCAACAATCACTTCAATGTCGATCACATTACTAAGCGTGTGCATAAAGCATTGACAAACGGTACCAGGTACTTGTTTGCTTAGTAATTCTGTGCCCGGGTGGTTCGAATTAACGAGTTTGGGTTATATCAAGACTTGGAAGCTACTATTTACCTTGGGCTTATTTTACAGCCGTGGGGTTTGAGTCCGGAAACCTCTCACTTCGTTCGGCGACAAAAACGCGGGAAATTATTTATGTATAATTGGAAAATACTGTTTTATATAAACTTTCGGTTACTTTCAGAGCCCTTAACCCGTCAATGGACTCAACAACAACAACCAGTTCACAGACACCATCGCCGTTAACGTCTACGGCTGCTGGCGCCACATCTGGGGCGTCAACCGGTCGCTCCGCTGGGCGTCTATTGATTATCGACCCACCGGGTCTTCAAACCCCAGAGGCTGGGGGAAGGCTCTCGGGGGGCAGTTTCGAGGACTTGCTCTACAACTATGTCAACGAGTGTCTTCTTCAGTTCTACCGGGAGTGCCAGAGTTCTACGGTTAGCGAAGTGTCTTTCTTTGTCTTAGAGGCATTAACAACATTTCAGTCGGTATTTCTCTTCTATTGGCTGTTGGACACAGTTCTTTCTTTTTTTAAATCATTTACCATGTGCTAATTTCTACCGTGAAATGTATGGGTACAGCAACAGAGACGTATATTGTTTATGTCGGAAGGAAACTGCTGAATCCATTCTGGTGCGCACACACACACTTCTCAGCTTTTGGTGGGCGTGTGATGCCACGTGATTTGGCTTCCAAGGTCCAGAAGGCAGTAATTGACTCGTGGGCTAATTTTTATTGCATATGGTGTTTAACACACAGTCATAAGGCATGTATAGGGTAGCACTGATTTCTCCACATATTTCCCTACCTCGAAAACCTTCCCCTCCAAAGTTAGGTGTCTAAATACGGTAAAATTCGATATTTTAAAATTATTCTTGGCTGTTTGCCTTGATATCGGCTTTTTGATATCCATTTCAATGTAAATAAACGTGATCAGTTCGCTTTATCAAGGTCACGATGACAACAACTTTCAGTCGAGATTATTCATAGACGATTCACAATAAGTTAACACAAATTTGCGAAATAACAACGAATTGAATTTACGAGACAGATAAATTAAACCCTCGATGTATATAAAGTTGGGCAAACGCGTAAACATGGCCAATGAAAGGCCCTATGGGTTTTTTGTTTTCACTTGCGGATCTTATTGGAAAGTTGGAAAACGCAAAAGAAGATAACATAAACATGTGATACATTTTCCGCTTGCAATTGGCTATCTCCTAGTCCCAGAATTGATTGCACCGAACGTTAGTTCCCCACGTATTGGACCTCCGTTCAATACCATATTGCAATTCAGTCATTCCTTATTTGCACCGATTTTTAGTTTCATCAGAGCGGGTGAAGCAGGCACTAGAATACGGTTTTCGTGTATTCAACTTTTATCGTATTGTTATGCTGAACGTTTTTGTCCTCGTGATCCCAATAATGCGCTTACAATTATTATTATTATTAAAAATCCAGTACATTGAAGATACCCAATTGCAAGCGTATAACAGCCGGATATATGAGACACTCAATAGATGTAGGTGGAGTCGCTGTTCCATCAAAGAAATGTTTAGTATGTTCGATGTGGTTTTCGTTGTTCCAGTCAGCATCCTCGTCTTGCCGGTGAGTTTCCTGGTATCGACCCCCAGGTCAGGTCACCGTGGGTGTCATCTAGGGGCGATAACCTTCAAGGCAACACCAATGAGGCCTCTTGTAAGAGATTGGCGCGCAAATTTGATTTGATTGACTTCTGCAATACCGATTCCTTTTCGGCGTATGCATTTTATATGATCTATAATAAAATTCCGTGGGTTAATTAAGGCCACGAGGACCAGGACTTTTCACATTAAATGGGTTATCCAAATAGACCGGATTGAGATTTGTGCCTCATTAAATATCTTCCCCGTTCAATTGCTCCAGGAAATCCATAGAATGTTGGGTGGTTTTAGTGGAATTTTCCTTGTCTGAAAATCGCTATTTTCCGTGATAACATAAACCCCGCTTTCAATATTTAAACAAATTCCATAAATTGAAATAAACCTTACCCCTCCCACCCTTTGGACCTCGCGAAGATGTGGTTCGCCATTAACATTTGAACCAAAACAAAGTCACATTTTGGGGTCCAATAAAACGAGTAGAGGGGCTTTCTTCTGTTCCTCCGTTTTGCCTGGTTTTCCTCTGTTGATCAGGAAAAGCGATAACGTTACTCCAGACCAATTTACAGGGCTATATTTACTCAGAATTAGTCAAGATAAATATCAAATAATAAATAATCAGTTCAGGAATGCGGATATAGGACTATTCTACCCCAAAAAGCACACTGCGACAGACATAAAATGTCCTTGTACATTGCGCTTATAAAAGTGAATAATTCTTTGAAAAAAAGTTTATTTGGTTGTGTTGCAATGTATGTCAAAAGCTGTAATAATGATTTGGCTCCAATTAATCATTGTTTAATCATTGCTCCAATGTATTGTAATCAGCTGATTAGAATTTGCATTCCAATGGCATCAACGCTCATTTGAACAAAACGAGTCGAAAAGTGTTAATTTGGTCCACAAAGTCAAACCGATACGGTTATTCAGGGGTATTCACAATGTAGTAAATGTCTGAATTTAGGAAAATAATCATTCTTTATTTCAATATATTTGTGTTACTGCTTGGCTGCCCGTCGCTCGCATTCTGATGAATGAATATCATCTATTGTTATCGATGAATCGATATTGATATTCCTACATTACACGTGGAGTTATTTGGTTGCAGATTTGAAGACAAGACGTTGAGCTTATCGTTTTTACTTTCTTTTCCACATGCTCACTAGGACATCAGCGGCAATATCAATGGCAACGAGTTTGAATTCGTGTCGTTCTTGGATGAACCTCTGAGTGATCAGGTATTTATTGATAAGAAAACATGTTTTGGCTATCGAAAAATAATACAACTGCAGAAAAATTTAAATTCACTACGATAGGCCTGTTTTGCGATCACGGAGACATCACGATTTTTTCAGTGACTGTTGGGCGCTTTATAAGAAATGAGGATTCCCGAATGGACAAGGTTTTTCCTAATTGAGATCGCCAGAAATACATTAAAACAATTTGTCACGACAGTAGAAATAAAATGGCAACGTCGGCAAGCGAAGGGGAGCAGCACGTTTAAAATGCCACCGACATGCAGCAGTGAATCGTCTGAATTTGTGGCATTTTGTCGAGGAAGTCCTGCTTCTATTCATCCCGGTAGCGAATAGAAGTCGTAAACTTTGTTTATAATTGACACATCTAGTGGAGGGTGGCTTCTATTTGGCGATTCCTAGTCGATATGTGTGTTACTTAAACTCCGAGCGACCCCGAGTTGCTTCTTTCGTGGGCGAATCCCGGGAATTTAGAGTCCAGGATCAATAACATCTCTAATAAAATAAAAACCGGCTGATTACGGCCTTCGTCTATTCAATCAGAACGTTCTACGTGTGAAATTTAAACCATCAATAACGCCATTTCAATTAGCCCTTGTTGACAAGGGCGCCTTCAGGTGGATCGCAGAGGGAACGGATTGGGGCTACGCCAGACGTAGCCGTTGACGACGACGCCGACGAGTTGACGACCACAGCCACTACGTGGAACTGTTCTACCGTTTCCATGACATCCAACACCGCCCGAACCGGGTTGCTGTGGCTCGTGGACTACGCCTGCACCACTGGCGACTTCACGACCTTCCTACGACTACTGGCACAAAAGTACACGGCGCACAAGCGTGTCTTCGATGCCCGAGGTAGGCTACTGCAGCCTTCTTGGCAATGTGGTATGACCTCGGCGTTTCATCAGGCCCCCTTACACACTAAGGGAGGCTGGTTGGAGCTTAAATTACGGATCATAGATGTGCTTGTAGCCGTTTGGCACGTGTACAACGTAATAGCTTAATTAAGCCTACGAGGAGCTAAATCTACATTTTACTGCACACAAAAGAATAATTGAATATGGGGCTGAATTTTCTATCTTCCCCTTTTTCCATCCGGAAAAGTGATTTGTATATGACATCAAGGGAATGGTGGGGGCGTGCTTCATTGTGTTTGAACAACCTAGCACAACGAAAGGCGCGTCGGCGTCATTATGTGTACGCCTTCGGTTTTAATTCTGAAACCTTACTTTTCTTTTATACAGGAAAAGGTGGAGTCCATTGCTTAGGTCAATTAATCGATTTTTGCTGGAAATCGCTATTCAAGTTGCTGTTGCTTGTTCACCAACCTAATCTCATAAAGGAAATTATTCCATAATTGTAGAATCCTTGTCTCGAATTTCCCGCATTGCTTAAGTAGATATCTTTTTTGCTTGAAATGGCATTTAGATCCGAAAAATTTTGCTATCACCTTTGTCAGTTTAATTCATTTACGCTTTTTTACATGCCTAACTCTGTTTATTATAAGAATAATAAGGGCATTGCACCTAGTCACACATTTGTCTCCAATCCTCTCTCCCCACCACCCCCCGCTTCAGACTCCAGAGTAATGCGCCGTCTTCACCGGTCTGGGGCCTTTTCCCTGAACCACTGGAACTGCACAGCCGTTGTCCAATACCATCCAGCCACCTGGCTTCCCAGCTGCCACTACAAGAACAGTCCGCGTGACGTCATTGGACTGCTCCAGCGATCTTCATTGTGGGTTTTACTACTTCTATTAATACTATTACTACTACATAATTGGATGCCAGTACATCCGGATACTGTATCGGATCATTTGGTTATTCTTAACGTGTGTGTCGAGATTTGTGGTCAGTGTGTTGCCAAGTGATAATCGTCCCATGAGGTTGTGGTCACCTAGCGACAATGCCATAATTACAAATGCGATCGTGCCCATCCTTATGACATGCCTTACTAATATGTGCAAAATATGGCAAATGCCGTCTATCGGAATGAATAGTGTTTAGGGTGTATAACCTTTTGGTTTACCAAGACATTAATTCTAACGTTCCAGTGCTAAAAAAAACTAATCAGTCGTCTATTATAGTCCACCTGAGGTTTTTACTGCAAATGTGATATGTGTGAATTCTATGCGGTAGGGCCTTGATGTTGTTTGTTTACGCTTGGGAAAAAACATAAATACGCTTGGCAATCCCATTAGGATATATTTTATTTACCTTATTGCGGTAATGGAACTATAAATGGGCATTTAATATGACACTCCCGTTTGATTATGGCAGACCAGCCCTTCGGCTAATCGGGGACTCGATGGACGAGGGCGCCTCTGCGTCCGCTCTCAGCGTCTCTTCGTGCTCTCGAATCGTCGAGTCCTTCATCCTCGACTCGGTAGGTCCTTGTCGATGCTCCAACCTCCTCGGGGGTGGTACCCTGGTTACTCCACCAACCCCCCCCACCCGTCCGTCAGTCAGAGACTGGTTTCTATGTGGACGCCGCCATCTTAAAAAAATATTCCCGAAAATCTTCCGAGTCGATTTATCCTCTATTGCGAACAAAAGAGGCTCTGCACCAATAAAAATAGCAACACGCCAAGGTTTCAGCTCATCTTTCTCCACCTTTCTGTCCTCTTCACGGTCGTTTTTTCGCTCCCCAAATAACCGAAAATATATAATGGTATTCACTTTATTAAGGCAAAATAAGTTGATATAACAATGAGGTAAATTAGCAAGAAATGAAAATCAAACCATCGAAGTATACGAAGTTTGTCAGAGGCGTAAAAGCGGACATTGAAAGGCCCTCGCCCAAAAATATTAATCTATGTAATAAGCGTTGTAATTGTGACTCACGACGACATGCTTCGTTCTGAGCCTGTGGACATATATTGAGGCCAAAATCGGTTGGCTTTTATTCATCCTCGTGGGGTTGTTGTCGAGGTAAGTGCTGTATCTCACAAAGGATATTAAGAGTGGGGAGGGAGTCTAACCGTCCGGGAATAAAACCCGAAGAAGCGATTATTATTATTAACACCCATCACCGCCTTTGAGCCTTTGTCAGCTCTTTTGGACCTTTACAACCCATCACTATATACCCATTCCCTTTAGTATCATTTTATAAAGGACACGTGGCTAAGGGGTGTCAAATTTCCTGCCACTGATTTCCCCGAATAAGTATCGCGATGGTTTCTTTCTTTCTAACCGCTCTCGTTCTCAGAAGTACGTGATCGACCTTCTCCGCTCCTGCTGCCTTGGCGGCGTGGGAAATATCTCCTGGGTTCACTGTCTCCTGCCGGTGGCCAGTGCCGGGCTCTGGCAGACCAACCCCGCCACTAAACCCCAGGCGACCGGGGACGTCGGCGCGTCCGACGCTGGGGCATCCGTGGCGCTGCCGCGTCTGGTGGGCAACCCGAATGCGCGCTTTTGTGTGCCCCTGGTTCGAGCCCAGCTGCATGGGCTCTGTCTCTCAACGGATCTCGGCTACCTGCGACCCGCGTTCGTCGAGCGACTGCGGCGTCCCATGCATGTTTTATCCTCGATCCCAGATAACCAGGTGTGGTCAGGCTCGATTCTCTTATCTCTCGTACACGGGAAATTCTTTCTGTAATTGGTTCGCGTTAACGGGTTTCTTAAATAATGCCCTTTTCTACATTAATCCATTTGCGAATGGCGACAGTGCCATGCTAGTGTAACGAAACACCTAAATTACTGATGAACCGAATTCGTGCATACTAACGAATGCGCATGTAAACAAGTTACTTCTTCCTCGATTGCATTTAAGTCAGGCTTTGCTACGTTGATTGAAAGTGTTGTGCAAAAGAACTTCCAGCTATTAATCACGAGCTCGGAATTTATTAAATCGGCGATTTAACACGCGGATATAATTGACACAATGACATGACGTCAATCATGGCATCTATGAAACCGCAATCTTTAGGATTTAGAGGAAAATGCGCGAATTCACGAGTACCGTTTGAAATTTAGGTCTGCCATTTCACGTCGAACGGTCCTCGGCAAGCTATGGCGCTAAAGAGGTCGTTTTTTGCTAAAGTAGGAACTTCTAACTGTGTGTTTTCCTTGTGGCTCTTCCAGCCTACATCTGTCCGTCAAATGCGACGGGATGCCTCTTGCATAAGGAGAGATAATGCCCTTAATTAGTTTATTTGAATATTATAAAATCCCGCCTCATTTCCACTACATTACCGAGGACAGCTTTGGTGTCTGTAAATCATTGTATTTTTTGGATGGTTTTATTAGGTTAACCTTAGTGACCCGCAGAGGGATGATGGCCTCTTGACATAAAAAAACACATAAAAATTGCATCGTCATCTACTGTCTACTAGATCAGCCAAGTGTTCGATTTTAATTAATCGATTTATTGTGATCAATTTTTTAAGCTCACGATGGCCAAAACAGATTGGAGGGAGGTAGGTAGGCTGGTTGTAGCAGCCAGTGCATTCGCATTGCTGTACCCAGTCGCAATGTGTTTCTCGGAAATACTTTTTTGGTAGCGTACACAGGATCCGACACTTAAAAAACCGACAGGTTGAACTCGGACTGGTGTGATTTTGGAGGATACAGCAGCCGGTTTCCGCAACACCCCGGCAGCCTCCAAGTCGGGCTGAATCGTACCGGCACGCAGCCGCGGCCCTCTTGTGTTTTTGGTTGCCTGACACCCTGGAGTCGAACCCAGGGTCACTCAAGAGCACAGTGAGGATGCTACGCAGACAGATGTCGGCTTCATCTTCGTGGCTAGCATTGCCCGTCGTGCGCACGTTTTTTGCGGATTATCGGACAGAAAACAGTCCAAGTATCCCTTTTAAGGTCTCTATCCCACTGTATTAAAACAAGGCCTTTCCCAGTTACACCGCTTTGCACCATCCACCACGGCACGTGGACGAGCCACCTGAGAGGAATCCATTTGACTGGCCATTTCTTCCCATCCACCAGATTGTCGAGTCCCAACCACCGACAACAACCTCTCCGCAATTTTGCACCACCGCACACTCCAATACGGACCCTATCTCGCCGACGACGTATGACAATGATGACGACGATGGTGACCTTACGACAATCACAGAGCCCCACACGTCTAGTGGAGTGACGGCGCTGCAAACATCACCTACTCCCCTCCCTCTCCCCTCCAACAACTCTTCTGAAGGCGACAAGGCGGCAGCGGGTGAGTCTCAGGTGCACATTGTTGGGCATTCCACGAAGGGAAGCCCGTTTGTCAGGAAGAGGATTGTAGGGGGCCCACGCCACTGAGAATTTGAGGAATTATGTTTGAGCAGAGGCGTTTCGGGGGGGCGGATTCTGGTCTGCGACGGTAGCAACCGGGCGGAGGTTTGGATTTTAATAAAGCTTATTCGGTGGACTGCCGACGAGCATAATCACTTTCTGTGCATTTATTTCACGAAATAAGTAGATTATCTGAACAAAGTAACCGAAAACGGTAAAATCCGTGGATAAAACGCTCAGACGATAGCCAAAAGGAGCTTTTGCGATGTCCCATTATTGAGTCAAAACACGTTGGGTCAGTGGCGTAATGATGAAACAATTGGAAATGAGATTTGGGTGTCTGGAGTTCAAAACCACCTTCCGCGTGTCTTCTCATTCTGTTGGATGAGATTTCCGTTTTGCTCGTTCTAACCCCGTGAAATGCGCAACGTTTGCGCCTCATCTGCAGATGATCCCATTTATTGGCTTCAAATGGTCGTTATGAAAATTCCATTCAATAAAATTCAACACATCTGACTACTCATTGCACTCCTTTATTGTAGGCTCACCGGAGACGTTCAATTTTGTCTTCAACTCAACCAACAATACATTTCCCTGGGAGCAGCTTATTGCAATGGCTCCTGTCGATCGTGGATTGATCAAACAATTGAGGCTTCAGGTACATGCAATGGATTTTAACAAAAAAACGTTTGGATAAAGTTGAGGGGAACGTGAAAGCTTTTGGGATAGCCGACTTCTCAAGCAGATGTCGGGAGGACGCATCGTGACTGTAGTGACGGTGATTCCGTTTCTTAGGCGATGGATCGCTGTTCCAGAATGAGGAAACTGTTTGTGTAGATTAACGTGGACGTTTATTCGTGTGATGCCAAAGAATGGCTCTTGACTGCAGCGGTATCGTTCTTGTTGAATTGGTTAGCTTTACAAGCCCGAAATAGGTTTGCTTTGTTTTAAAAAGTGTAGTTCTCGCGACACCTATGCACCGGCGCATTTCTTTGTCAGTTTTATCTGTCAGGTTGCAAAGAATGTAGATTTGTTAATTCTTTTTTTTTGAATTAATTTGTTTACATGAATATTCAATCAGAAGCGGTTCGCGTAAATTTTATTTCGTGATCAAAAGAGGAGGTTTAGGAATGCAAACAAAATGTAAACGCCGTTGATACCGTTTTAACGCGTTGCAAAACACAATCATGTTGTTAATATCAAGCTTACGAGCGATTCTTCTAGACATTGTTTTTTTTCGGAATAATTGTTTCTTTCATATTTTGGTATTCGTGTTGGCTTATATTACCATTTTTTAGCTCGTTTTCAAACCAAATATAGTTAGTATATTGATTTATTCTTTAATAAATTGCCACGGACGCAATTCATTTTTTCTTGGCTGATCTTGCATAGACATCCTATCGTTGACCGTCAATGCTACCCTCCCAGTTACCCCTGTTCAGAATGCACTGAAGATGACGTATTGAAAACGGCTCAAATGACCGTGATAGACTTCCATATGGTTTCGGTTGTTTAACATTAATTGATAGATACCTTGCGGTTCTGGAATTGTGTGTTATCTGTCTCTAGGTCGCAACAGGGCAACTTCATTTTAAGCGAAGATGTCAGTGATAATTCGATATGTGCTAGGTTGCTGTCATGTTAGCTACAGATGCTTTTGGTTAAATTTCCATGGTTATTGTAACTTTTAGTTGGAAGAATTAGAGGAGACGCGAGATTCGTTGATGCGAAAACAACGAACTTTACAGACTGATCTCGATGAAATGCAACAGCAGCTACATGAAGAACAGCGAGAAAAACACACGGTAGGTCTAAAGAGGCTTCATTTTACGACGTTTGGTCAGTTATACATGTGATTTCACACCCGGGCAATGTGAAGTGTGTTTATTTATAATTATGATGGGCAAATATAGACCTCTGTCATTCGTTTTTTTTGTATGGCATCGGCTCCAATACAGATTTGGATACCTTTAGTGAATTATTCTTCCCGGAAGCACTCCACTTTTTTTCTCTTTGAATGTTCTGCAATGCCTTTTCGAGTCATGTAAAACCATTCGGCATCAAGCCAGCACGTCGCGTTATGGTTTTATGAATGATGGGCCAGAATTGTACGAAAACTAATGGCATTCGCTTTATCAAGGTTAGGAAGAGCAGAGGGTTTTCACAGCATATGAAATACCATTTTCATAGTCCGTTTTACTTGATGTTATAAAATATATATGTATAATCCATAGGGTGATCGTTTCTTCTTTTTTATTTATTCCGAATGCTCTCTAAGATTGAGTTGCGCTGCCAAACATCCAATCGCGTGAATGCCAGTTTACAATCCCGCGTTGAAGAATTGGAAGAAGAATTTGAGGAGGCGAAAAAGAAAAACAGGCGATCTTCGTTTGGTGTGTCCACTAACTCGCCAGGCTTTAACTGCTACGACGAGGAAATCGTTCAATTTGTGAATGAGCGAAACGCCATGCGTGAAGAAATCGCCGATCTTCAGACTCGCATTGCCACCGCGGCTTCCGAGAAGGCTGGAGTAGGTCTACCATAAAATGCCCTACAATCCCAAATAGGACAACAGTCACCACCTTGGTTTATTCTGTATTGCAGGCGGCAGATATGGAAGTGGTCTACCTGAAGGCTAAGGTTCACGAACTTGATGGTCGTTTAGAACTGGAGACGTCCACCAAAGTGCGCCTGCAGTCCAACGTTGAGCGTCTAAAAACCCAGCTTCAACAGCTTACTTCGGAACGTGATGGACTGCTATCAACACTCCAAAATGAGAGGCAAACGATACGCCAGCTTTCTCGCAGTCACCGCGAAGCCCGGGAGGACAAAGAGAGGGCGGTTCGTCGTCTGGCAGAGCTGGAGCAACGGCGCTCCGAAACCTCGAATGATGTCTCCTCCTTTGTTCAGGAGCAGCTTCGGCTACAGCAGGAGCTATCCAAACTTATTCTGCGACGTAAAGAGGAAGAAATGCGGTCTCTTGGAATGCGACCAAAAGCGAGCGGTCTTATTTCTCCTCTTGATGAAGACAGCGAAGATATGGAAAATGAAGACTTGGATGTTGAAGAAAGTGTAAACAGTACATGCGATATTGTCGATTCGACTCAGGAATTGGTCAGCCCACCCCGTCACATCGATGCTTCTAGTACAAATGGATTGTGTAGAGAAGAAGCCTCGAGGAACGGCGACAAGGGACCACTAAACAGTGACTTCAATTTTCTTTGATATCCAATCTTTTGATCATCATAAAAAGATAAACTTTTTTATTATTATGCGTTTTTATATATTTGAGCCGAATCAAATTAAGTCTGCAGACAAGTGGTGTAAGAACAAATATATACTCTAATAACACAAAATATGAAGCGGACAGCAATTGATCCATCACGCGGATGCTAATATTGTAACGACGAACCTGTAAGCAATTTATATTTTTACCTTTTTATTATTGGTTTACCACTGGATGAGTCAAGCATAACAAAAACTGCATACGAATTTGATCGATTGCGCGGGTATCCACATATATTGGTCGTACTTTTGAAGGATTTTGCAATCTACGGAATAGTTAAATAAGGAAAGGCCAACAAAATTACTTAATGAATTCAAAATTAATTTGGAGAAAATATACGATGATTATTTTGCATAGTTTAAATTGATTTAAACAATGCAAAATGTATTATAAAATCTGGAGAGTATCTTACTAAGGTTCTTGTAAAGAGAAGCTTATTCAGTCCTCCCCTTCGTTTTATTGCGCACTTAAAGTTGCATTTAAAGGAATTGGTTATGAACTTCATTTCGAAAATTTGATACCGCGAGTTCGTGACAGAAATATCAGAATGACACAATAGCCAAAGAAAAATGGTCGGGACTACATAATATTCCTTATTGATCGAACAATTATTTGAACCTGGCCTAGAGCGACTACGCCTAAAAGGAGCAATGAATACGCCTATGGCGGAGAGTCTTCACCGAATACCCGTTAAGGTGTGTGCCTTCTCTGACGAAGTCGAATAAGGCACTTACAATTATGGAGTCGCGACCCGAGTAGATTTCGCATGTGTATAAAGCACATAATTTCAGGAAACACAAGTTAAGATGATCGTCATTTGAATGTGTATTGCTCATTGAATGGATTTCATGTTTGTGACATGAATAAACCAATCGTTGAAGGTCCCAAAAACAATTATCACGCATTCTAACCAGTTTCGAGTTATATTAAACTCACTCAAAACAATATTCAACTCATTTTGATTGTGGGGATATATATTCGACACGAGTAAAGCAAAACCATTTTTTATAGTTATTTTTATTCGAATTTGTTAAATACATTTGATGCGCAACCGATGGCCCGTGTGCTATTTTATGTTCATTTAGCCTATGCTGGCGGGCCCTATGCATTCTACCGGAGATTCGTCGAGTGATGGTAATTTTTTTATTTTGGCACAATATGTTACATCTATTAGAGCAATATAGTGAAGAAGAAACATTTGGATACTTCAGTCCATGTAAGTACTCTAGTTTGTAACAATGGTCAAAATTAGTGCAATTATCATGGATGTCAATACGCTTGTCTAAACAGGAATGTACTCGTGTAAAGGTATTTGAATCAACCTTCTTCGAATAACGGGGCATTATATAACCTTTATAATATGCTACATATTATTAAATAATTATCATCCCCTATCATTTACTTTAGAAACAATTGAAGTTTCGGTTACGTATCGGGAGTTCCCTGGATATTGGCGAAAAACAACCGATTCAGCCTCATACCGCAACAGGGAAAAAGCGTGGCCCAAATGGTCAAGGCCCTGAAACACCCACCCAATCCACGACCTGTGTACATGTAATGCCCACTTCCTTGTTGATTGCTCGTGAACATGGTGGCTGTGAACCTTCTATGCGTTACGCGAGGCAGCGAAACTTTTTGGCAAACCATTGTACAGATGTTAATAACGGTGCGCGACTCAGATGGCCTGCTGTACAGAGCTTCCAGAACCATATCCAGGGTAACCTTGTGTCCGTTTCGTCTTTTCGGCTCAAGTCAGTACACAAAGTATGCATTATGTTTATCGTTAGCTGTTTTTTTCTGGAGAAAAACAGGGTGTATCTAACCTACGTTATTTTTGTTGTAGCAACATGTGGGTTGCGTAAATGCGCTTAATTTTAACAGCACCGGACACCTTATTGCCTCTGGTTCTGACGATTTAAGCGTGGTCGTTACCAACGTTCACACTGGTGAACTTATGACGCGCTTTCATTCTGGTCACAGTTTGAACGTCTTTCAGGTTTGTTAAAATTTTCGTCTATCTGGGCCTCTTTTTGGTTGTGATTACCTTCACGTGGATTTAGATTGCTGTGGTGTTGGTTTATTTTGTCTGAGGTTCCTAATAATCAGGGTGAATTCTTAAACCAACAGGGAAGATGTTAGACAGAGATTTAGACAACAAATTATTTCAATAAAGTTTTTCGGCTGCTGTTGTAAATGTTCCAATCGTGTTGTTGCACTGTTACTGTAATTTTTAGCGCGCATTATGTATATGGCCGCCTTAACGCGTTTTCCAAATTTTATATACTTCGAGAGAATTTATTCTGCATCTTCCTCGGATCTTCTTGTATTATTTTTATTTTGGGTCCTCGGACCTTAATAAAGCGAATGCAATGCTTATTATTTATTAACTCAGAGCGGTTCCTTTCACAGAGTCGTACCGCAGAGGTTGAGCCGATGATCCCCAGTGAAGTGATTGTAAGAGCCTTATCGCAGTCTGTGTCGTCTTAGGTCAAATTCGTGCCTGAGAGCCAGGACCTCCACGTGACGACGGCGGCCCGCGACGGTGCAGTCCGCTTTGCTGTTCTCCATCCCGACGGCCGTTCGGCCGCGACTACTCGAAAAATCGCCAAGCACCTCGGCGCCTGCCACAAAATCGCCTTCTGTGCCGACAACAACCCCGGCGCGGTCCTCCTCACTGCCGGCGAGGATGGCTCCGTTTACAGCATCGACCTACGCGAAAAATGCCAGCCTACCAAGTAAGCTCGGTGGTCTAACGTTTAGCATCGTGGCCCTGTGTCTCAACGCCTCTAAACAAGGGTACTTTGAAACGAGGTGGTGGTGGAAACATGGCTGAGTTCAACATTTAACCCCTTAGTTGTTGGTGAAGTATCGGATGATGCTTCTGCGGCCGCTGCCAACTGTAAAATATTCTCAATTAACTTCGTGGATGCATCAATTAAGCCGGTTGATCCCCTAGACGCACGGGAAAAAACCGCATTAACTTGTCAACCTCTACCCTCTCTCGGTCATATGTCGATGAGAGCGGCAAATGCGTTTTTCTCCGTTTGCCCGATAAAAATCTTGATTTGGTACCTGCCCATTTTATCTACCAACTTGAATTAGAGTTGGTGTCTTTCTGAGTTAGACAAATGGGCTGGCGTAATTTTTAGGTGATAAATGTGATTCCTTTCGTGGTATTATTTATAGGGCCGTCAATGACCGCCATTAAGTTTGCCAAACGCTATATTCGTCGGGGGGGGTTAATTTCTTTGCTTCCCAATTTAGCTCGTTATTTCCTTTATTGTTCTTGTTAACTTATTATTATTGTAAATATTAATGCTGAACGTTTTGATCTTCGTGGCCTTGATTAAGTGAATGCCACTATAATGTTTATTATGATGACCAGCTTATTGGCCAAGCAACCAACTGGTTAATATGTATTTTGAGATCAAATTGTTTTCCACTTTTTTAGACTCCTGCATTTGCCTTTATCTTCCTTTTACTCTATCTCCACAAATCCCACCAAACCCTCGCAATTTTGTGTTTGCGGTAAATCAGAGACTGTTGTTCGGTACGTTTCTATTTATTATTTGTAGCCTTTACTCGACAATCAAAATCCAAATACGTCATGTTGAAATGTATTAAATATAATGCATCTTATTTGGCTTCCCTGGTCCCGTACCACCCGCGGGACCGCTAGCAATATTAAACGCAATACCACCTGCTCTGTTGCTTAGGACCACGTGACGTAGAAACGCGGCTTCTCGTCCCATAACGGACGTTAAGCTGCTTTTCTGGCGGGTTGCTTCCTGCATGGCTTAAGCAGCCTCGCCATCCTCTATTAGGAGGAGATAGCCGCACGAATTTGGTCTCACCTCTCACTTGTCTACCCCGCCCCCTGTCCGTAGGGTGTTCGATCGCCGACGCATGCCACCAGGCACGTGTGGCCCCACGGCTGCAGCCAAGGCCGGCCACCTCCTCTCCTTCTCGCCCCACCACATCTCCACCCTTCGGACCCGACGCGTAAAGCCTCCCGTTCATCGGTGCCGTCTGCGTGACGATACCGATGAAGAGGGCGATGAGGAGGAGGAGGAGGAGGAAACGAAGGCGAGAGAAACAGAGAACGGCGAGGAGGAGGAGGAGGAGGATTGGGGAAACTTGGAGGCGCCTCATGGCAGGCGTGGCTACTTGTCGTCATTGAACATCCACGCAGTTGACTTTCAGCCTCATTTAGATCCACTGAATGACCACGTAGAGTCGCGCTATAGTGTCACGTCTGCCGTGTACAGCGCTCAGGGAGACGGTAGGTCCTCCAATCCTGCCCTCAATGCATCCCTTGGGATTGGTTTTTTGGGCCCCTTATACTGCACCGCTCTCAGAGAGAGAGAGAGAAAGAGACGGTTTATTCCTCTCTTTTTTCCGTCATTTCAGCAATCCTCGCGTCGTATAATGATGAGGATATTTATCTGTTCAACTCGCAAGACGATACCCTACCCCATCTGCATGTCTATCGAGGGCACAAAAATAACGACACCGGTAAGTGCTCACAATCGGTGACCATTTCGTGGATTTGCTTGTCGTTTTACGTAGTTCTAGTTCGGTGCTATTAATAACTGTTTCCAGGCTATTTCTAGTTAAAATCGAAGTTTAACTCGTGATGCCAATTCATTGTCTTGTCAAGTTTAGACTGGCCTGGTAATCCTAAACATTGTGACCAAAGCTCTGTTGAATATAAGCCCCCGCGTAGTTCTACAGCAACATGATATTCAGATACCCGATTGCGTGGCCTTCAGCATCTGTTGGGGACGCGGCCACCTGTAAAATATTCCCGAGAAACTTCATGTCAAACTCTCATGAAACCTGTTTATCTTCTATCAAATTTGAATATTTTCACTATAGTCAAATTGTGGGTGTTCCCAATTGGCGTTCGAGACCAGGACGATGTTGACGGCGTGATGGCTCTTGTTTTAGTTAAAGCCGTCAATTTCTACGGCCCCAACTCGGAGTACGTGGTGAGCGGCAGTGACGAAGGTTTTGTTTACATCTGGGACCGACACTCGGAGGGCATCGTCCAGTGGTTCTACGCCGATTCCAACGGCGCCGTCAACGTCCTCGAACCCCACCCAACGCTCCCCATGCTCGCCACCTCCGGCTGTGACTACCACTTTAAGGTGGGTCTTTAGGGTGCCAGAGTTCGCTAGGTGTGGCCTTGCGCTCCTTGTGAATTATTGACCGGGTCAACTCGACAAGCGAAGATCATGCCCGCTTGTCGCGGGTTTTGGTCTTGGGTATTGTGGGCAGGGGGAAGCAAAGGCGTTAAGCGAATCCGTTGGCGTATCATGCGTATGTGTGAAAAACATACCCCCCCCTCCAACGATTAAGCTTGAGTCGTGCTTATTCGTTGACGATGACCTTGCTACAATCAATCATTATTTGGTCCATTGATTTTGAAAGCTCTGTCACGTTGTGATGTAGCACGTTTGACATTGTTGTTGCATTTATCTATCGGGTCAATTAAGGTCACTAGAGCCAGCATTAATGTACAAATTGCAAAGAAACTCACGATTGAGAAAACTGACTATTTTTGTGGAAGCTCTTCGATGGTCGTTCTGTGTTTTTCAATGTTTCGATTTGGATCTTCGAATGGGAAGAGTGAAAACTGGCATGGCATTTTTTCGTACGTTCCGTTCGAGGTTCCTTAAACATTGGGCAGTTATCTTGCTTTAATGCGACACACGGTAATGCGTCTTTGGTGGAAGACATTCCTTGCGCTGTCGACACGTAGTTGGACCTCCTCCTTCGGTCGCTCATTGGGTAGTAGGAGTGTCGCCCAGGATCACCATGTCGTCTGCGAATTCCCGATCACGGACAGAAAGAAAACAGGGCAACATGGACGCGGTTTTTGTCAGTGATGCCCAGTCTACCGAGTAATTGAGCAGGGGGGCGCGTTGCGTGAAGCCAGCGATTCGAGGGAATTTTCTAGTTTTGCCCTCTACGAAGGCCATGGAACTCAACTTGATGCCTTATTTTATGATGCAGATTTGGACTCCCGGCCCGTCGAGAAACGTGGACATCTCTCAACCTCAGGCCTGGCTACAGGCAGTCAGTAACACTGACGCGGGGTATGTAGACCTCTTCGATACCGAACGCGTGGTGGATTCCATGAACGCGCTTCGCAGATCTCGCCTCTCCAGGACGATATTCGGCGAGGATTTCAACTTCAGCACGCCGGCAAAGCAACCCCGACGAACTGGCGCTGCCTCGTCCGACGAAGGCCTCCGTCTTGAGCAGAATTCCATCATTGCTGCCGAGGCGCCACAGGGACATCTGCCTTTCAATGTGAAGGACTTGCAGTTGGTAGGTATTCTAGTTGTTGTGTTGCGTTGAATGGTACATTTTTTCACCACGGTGCTCCTGCATTTATTAGCAGTTGAGATTTAGTATTTATACGGCGGTTAGGGTCGTCTAATCGAAGAATGCGTCAATGTTAACCGACGGGGGATAAGAGGCGTGATTGATCTCGGCATGGTCTTGATTAGACCTGCTTGCGATGTGCAGGCTGTGGAAGTTTCGCGTAAACAGTGTTTTTTGGGGGGGGGCATCTACGGCATCCTCTTCGCGTTTCTACTTTGTGGTCAATAGTAGGTGTGATGAACCTGCTTTATTACGGGTTTTGAATCTCGGTCGTGTAGTGGTTAGCATCATACTCGTGCCGGTCAGGGAACCGGGTTCGACTCTCAGGTCAGGCCACCTCATATTCGTATTCCCGACAAACTTCATACCAAACCCAATGAAACCGCTTTATCCTCTAATAGGAGCATTTTCGAATGGTCTGTGGAGCCCCATTTGTTAGGTAACTGGCCCTAAGATGTACGGAATGGCCGTTGCCTTGTGGAACGTAGTCGACACAGCTGTTTAGAAGGTCATATGGGTTTTATCGTTTTTAAGCTATTTTCTACATCATTTGATTTCTGTATTTATCTCTTCCCATCTCTAGCGCGTTGCATCGAACTGGGCTACGCGGGTAAGCTGGTTTTATTCAAATGTTTTATGTGCTTTATCCTTTATTTATGTTCCCCATGTTCATTCGATCTGTTGCGGTCACTGTGTCTGGTTAGAGAGAGAAAGGAGCGAACTTTCGCAGGACTTTTGCAAAACTATTCTGTTGCTTTGTGGGACCCTGACAACAAATTGAATTGTCTGAACCCATCTGCTCGTCTTGTCGTATCCCACAGGAGCGGACTGACACACGGAAAAATAGCCATCTGTTTTACTGGAAACACGCGCTCTACCCATTGTATCAGTCGCCTAGGTGGCCCGATGGCGTGGTGGTAGGCCTCTTCGCTCTATTGGTGAGGGCCCGGGTTCGATTCCCTGGTCAGGCCACCTAGGGTGGCACTGAGGACGCGGCGATATGTATTCCCAAGAAACTACACGACGAACCCCCCCCCGAAGCCATTTGTCCTCTAGTAGGAGATAGCGGACATGTTTTGATTTTGTGGGTACCTAAGCCGTTTGTGAATTTTAGAAAATCTAAAACGATCACAAAAAATAGTAGACTAAATCCATTATGTCCCCCCCCCTGTCCAGTCAATCGACAGCGCCTACATGGATCGTCTCCTGCCGGCTTTGCAAGTCCTCCTCGGCGATTCGCCAACCACGTTTGACGGCGATGACGACGATCGGTGGGCTGGTAGTGCTGACGGAGTGCTCAACGAGACGGATGATGATGATGATGATGCCCACTTGGGCGAGGTTCCCGCGCAGGTCTGGCGGTCGCGCATCGATTCTGGCGGCACCGGAATCTCCGCCCCCAGTGATCCCCCCGTGTCAGGCGACGAGGCCGGTCGGAACGATGACGCGGATAACTCCTCTTCCTCGTCTTCGACTGTCACCACCAGTGACAGCAGCTGCAGCAGCTCAACGGTGTCTTCCGGGTCCGATGAGGAGGAATCATCGCCGTCCACGTTGCCCCAAAACAACAGCGGGTTCGACTGTGGGTGACCAAACGCTCGGATAATTCCTGTCATTAATGCGACATTGTCAACTTCTTACAAACTAATGTTCTGGTTATTTTACACGGCGTCTCTCCCAACCTGTAGCTGAAATGCATTAATTGATGCTTTGAGTGAACATAATTGTATACGGCCTGAGTACATCAGTGAACAGAATGCAACAATACTGATATGCAACACATTAATATTATTTACTTTCTTTGATTTTTGTCGGTGGAGGTCTGATTGTCGGGTTTGGTCTGATTAGGCCTGCTATTACGCATGTACCCGCTCAATTTTCGGTGTGTCAATACGAATTCCTTACCATTTCATGTAGCGCAATTACATAGTGTGTCGGTATAAATAAAGTGCCGAATCTAAACATGTCTGCGTTTGTGTGTGCGTTCCTTTAAACGACTACCGTGGTGTCCCTCTCGAAGTATACCGTTGGCCAGTATGGCATCAGTAAATGTGAGGTTGTTGGCGCGGCAGCGAACGCGTCCCGATAAACCGCTTCACGGGTGTGGGGGATTTTCACCTCTGCTCTTACGTGACTTCCGCCCCCTTCCATATGCCTGGGCAGATCCCGACAGAATTTCTACCCCAAGTATCAACGATCCGAAATGCTGTTATGCAACCAGGAACCCTGGTGTTTGGCGGTTTGCAATGTTTTCTGTGAAGGCTAGGTTTCGCCCTTGATAAAAGACGGATGGCTAAGGGGGCTTCGACGTTAATAGAGTGTAATCACGAATGATTGGCTTTCTGAATTCGATTTCATTAACACCAAACAAATCAGTTGAGAATTCACTTGTAACTCAATAACTGTTTAGTTAGCGGGCAGATAATTTGTCAATCAATGATATATATGCGTCGTGAAAAATATTGAAATGAGCATCCGATAGGCTGATTCTTTATCGGAATGCGTCTTCTCTACGGCACCGAACGCCGGTTGCGAACCCTTGTTTGTATAAAGTACTGCTAGGGGAGAGTGTTAGCGGCATCAAACTTGCGTTCGTTTCAGCGGGCCCACGTGAATTTCCCTAGCCTTAACATTTTTGAATTTTTAAAACTTCGTCGGCTTTTTGAAATAATAATAACGAATAATTGTAGTGGCTTTATTGAGGTCACGAGGACTCAAACTTTCAGCAGTAAAAATAGGCAGTATAACAAGTATTAGATGTGACGATTTTCTTTTAGTTTCTGTTTGAAGTCGGCATCTCTTAAATTGCACTGGTTCTTGAGACAGTGAGAGCGGATACGAAGTTTTTTAGGTTTGGGACAACGTTGATGGGTTCTTTTTATCCTTGCCATATATTTTCGGTAGACCAACAACGATGCAGTGGTCCGACTGGGCTAAAGGTGCACGTTTACGACATGCATACAGAGAAGAATCGGACACAAATATGTGGTCAAGAAGATTCCCTTCGCATGTAGGAAAATTGACTATGGTGTTTAGACCAAGTGTAAGAAGAGGGCTAATAGGCGCATAATTGAAATCACCACACAGTAGAATGAAAGAATCATCCATAATTGAAGAAATAAAAGGTGTTATAGAATCGTAGAACTTAGAGATGTCTATTCTGGTAGAAGATGGGGGGATATACAAGTTAAAGACTGTCACAGACTTGCAGTTTTGAAGAGACCTTGGATGGCACATAACCCCAACACATTCAATAGCACTGGCTGCATAGTAGAAAACCTTTTTGTTCGATTTTGACCAGCTGAGATTGATGCAACTCGCGACACCACCACCTTTGGATTTAACGCCGACCCCTCTGTCTTGACGAAAGCATTCGAAATTCTCTGGCACAAATGTGTGATCCAGATTGATGTCCCGAAGAAAGGTATCTTGTAGACAGACCATGCTGACAGGTTTAAACAGAGCAGTTGTTAGAAGAGAATGAAAATCGTCAACTTTGTTGAGAATTGAACGCACATTAAAGGACGCAAGAGCTGGAAGTGATGTATTTGCGGGAAAACGACTGCGACAAGCACTAAGCCAACCAACCCGATGCTTCGGCTTGGTGTGAGTGAGTGGTGGTGGCGGGAGTGCAGTAGTTGTAGGCACAAAACCGCTGTTCTCATGCGGTCGGTCGATTAAAGCCGCATTATCAATACGAGGAACATATTGAGTAATCGATGCGTTTTTATTAAATAACTTGTGAGACAGAAAATTGCACTTTTGAAGGGTCCCAGATAGACTTGCGTCAACAATCAAGTGTTTGCGGTATTCGGTGAGCTGTTTTCGCGAGTATTTTCGTATGATCAAAGGTAAATCCATGAAATTGATGAGTTAAAACAGAGATAACTTTTTCGTTTGCAAAATGTAGTAAAAAGATCAAAGAAGATGTTTCGAAAGAAAGATTTTCTAAAAAACAGCAAAATAATTTATATTTAATGGTGGTGGTCGTCAAAAGGCCCCGCACCAAAATAATATCGTTTTCTAGTGGCCTGTCTATGCTATCAATCCAAGAGATTATCGTTCAACGACTATTCAAAAGTTGTACAATCTTCGCTGCATTTATATAAGACAACGCCTCCCATCACGTCTATTAAATTTTATCTGAATGTAAATCGCTTCGTCCAATGCGTTGACAATGCCGTTCAGTACCAACAAACTCGGCGGTATATCGATCATTCCTTTTTTGTTCCGCTTTTTAGTTTCACCAGAGCAGTTGAAACAGGAACTAAAAACCGTTTTTGTATACAGCATCGTTACATTATTTTTATGCTGAACAATAAAGCGCTTAAAAGTATTATTACTGTGAATCACGTATATGGTTCTCGAATGTTGGTTAAATAGCACTGACTATTAGCGTGGTCGTTAACTAATAGGACACCGATCGTCGAGGGGTGCCAGACGAGTCCGACGCAATTACTATCTGGCGATGACGTATCCAGAGCGCCGAAAAGGCGATTTACTGTGCTGTTCGTTAGAACCAAAATTTGTTTGGTACCGACATAAACCGTATTCAGTTTCTTTTAAAGGAGAACGACCGCTCGTCGGAAAGGCGACGAAACTCAGGAGGTTTGGCTAAGGGTGAGTTTGCGGTTTAAAAGGTTTCGCTTGTAATCGTGATAACATGCGAAACAGGGCTGGCCACCTCAGCAATAATGATACCACCTAAGGGGTAAAACATTTTCAGATCCTTGGTAATGCCAAGACATGAGAATATTTGGCCTCGATCACCGCAAATAAAGCTTGCATGCTAGTTGCCCCGATAGAGGGGGATTTTTACAGAGATAACGCAGATGTTTCCCTTAAATCTCCTTGATTTTAAACGATGTATTGTAATTGTGATCAATTCTGTATACACATTTTGATGCTGTCGGATTCAAGAGGACGTCGTTACACACATAAAGCGTCGGTGCATAATAATAGTCAAGCGTGTTTCCAAAGTAGGTGCCCCGACTGAGATATAATGGCGGTGTCGAATACAGATAATCTAAAATCTAAAACACATACAAACCAAAACAGAAAAGGTACAGTTCAGCTTGATATCTGTATGATTTTGACATATTTTTAAACTCATGTCGACGACAATTATAAAAAAACTTTGGTTTCAGCGCCCTTAAGGCTGCTTTTTGCTTCAAAAATGATCTTTCTGTGGATTAAAAAACCACGATAAGTACAATCAAAAGCATAACTTAAACGTTTGTTTAAATAGCTTCTTAATAAACCACAATATCGATTTGGCCAATTCGAATGTCGTAGATATTCCTTAATGGCCAGTTCTGTGTTTACAAAGAAGCGTGCTAGTAATGGAGAACATAGAAGATCGAAGGCTTTTATCGACCCCGAACTGGTAGTCGAAAAGGCCAACAGCCTTTCTAGCGAAGCATTGTTAGATATGTTTGCGCCGAGCATGCAGTCGCTTGCTATTGACTGTGGTTGCTGCAAGTTTAACCTAAAATTTCTGCGACCATCGGAAATGACTCAATTACAAAAAGATACACTATTTGGATTGACCGAAAAGAATATGATGGTGAGTTCGCGTATTTAAATTCCTGTTAGTGTTTGCATGTATCGCGAAATAAATCACTCCTCCCATGATTTTTTCCTGCTCAAACATATATATTTTAGATGTCCGTTTTACTCTTATAGGATCTCTATTCGCGGTCTTCATGGGGGTGGGATAGTCAAATTAAACGTGATGAATTATTCTCACCGCAATCCCGCCACTTAGTGTGCTATCTTACTGACAAAAACGTGACTTGCGCGAATAATAATAGCTATCAGAATCACCCGACGATCGACACAAGTGAAGTTGACCCCTGTGGATTTATTCATTTCCGTTTCGAAGTGGACTCCAAACGCCCGGTGCTCTACTGCTACGAAATTCAACTACATAGCGAGGTTCGTGGCATAAGGCTCGGACAGCGCCTCTTGGAGATGCTTTATAAGATAGCATCGAATACCGGCATGACCCGTGTTTTACTGACCGTGTTCAAATTCAACACACCAGCCTACTTTTTTTTCGGGAAAAATGGCTTCAAGGTGGACAAGACAGACCTTTTTAAGCACAATAAATTTGTTGATTATTCAATTATGTCAAGGAAACTCTGATTCCCTCTCACTACCAGATAGGTTTTTGTACGGCATATTATGTGATAAAAATACTTGTAAATATACCGGAAATGACACAACACATCGTTTCCTGAAATGGGGTTAGCTAACTTTTAGGTAGTATCATGTTTGGGTATCATGTAGGTGTTACTTGAAGACAGAGGAGTGTGTGAAAATGTAGGAGACCTCACTGTGTACCAATTTTGATTTTTTAACATGCTTGGGGGAAAAGAAGCCGAAGTATCTATTGGAATTTAAGAACGATATAGTCAATTTAAAACTGTATACAGCGATTGATTCGACGTAGTTATTGTGGCTATCAACGGACGGTTATTGGAGTCTAAGCCAGAGCACACGTAGGTAACGTTCTGTTTCCAGCGAGGCGCACGTCGGTTTGTGTGGGGCCGATTGCAGCATAAATGGCGCGGATATTGTTCCGGTGATCCATGTCAGTGGACGATGCCCCAATGGGTTGTGCGTATCTGGTGGAACGTCTAACTGACGTTGTAGACGTGCAGTTGGACTTCGTTCTTCGCTTAATCGTGATGGAGGATTTTAGAAATCTGGCCAACTTTTGTAAAAGAGTTTATTCGATCGAGTACCGGTTACGAGGTAGTTGGCGTATCTCCCAGGACAATGTCGCCCATAGACAAATAAAGCTCACTTTTAGAGATTAAACGTTTACTGGGAGTGTGTTGAAAACGGTTGCCACCTTTTCAATTATACAAAAGGCTATGTAGTTATTGCAGACTGCCCATCGTTAGCAGTCGCTTGGAAATTCCTTCGATTCCCCCTATTTAGCAGAACGGGAACCTTCCTGGTGATATACGATCATTCTGATCTACATTGTGTCTGACCGCGTTGGTGAATCGAAAATACTTTTCTACGTCTCTCGCTTTTTCTGGGTGGCCCAGAATTTTCGGTTAGTCTTTAGTGTACTGATTTGATTAACGTTTTTTTAAACGAGTAATCACACAACAACTGATAAGAACGACAATAACGCGTGTTCTTAATCGATGTCTTCGGTGGGCTTTGTTATTATTCGTGCGCCATTAAATATTCATCTTATAGGCAAGTTATATTTTGTATTAAATATTTTCCGAGATTCTAACAAGTCCTTGGGTGTATTATGAAGCGTATGCTAGCGCGGGTATCGGTTGACTTGTTCTTGATTTCTTCTCCATGCCCAGAAATGGTCCGCAGTTGTTTCTGGCCCTAGAATTACTTCACCATTTATGCAAGAGTTGTCGGTGAGCCCAATATAATAGAGTCAGTAGCAGGAATTCTCTTCGGTTGACTGTATTGTATTGCAGCAGCGTTTGACTGTGCTAAAGACATCTCTTATTCGACAGTCTGCGACAACAAGGACACAGCGCTATAACGCTCTCTTTAATAAAGAGGAACTGGGTGATAAGAGACCGTCAAAACTGCTGCAGCGCCTGGAAGCCTTATAGGTGAACCAAGACGTCAGCGAATGTATCATTCGCCACCTGTTCACCCAAAAGCTGCCCCCGGTCGTCAGAGCTTCTTTGGCTACCCTCCCACCCACGCTGCCGCTGGTCGAGTTAGGCGAGTACGCCGACCGCATTTTCGCCGCTCACCCTGGTCATCCATCAGTCGCCGCTGTGACAAGAACCCTCCAGACTCTTACTAACGACGAAGTTCAAGAGTTGCGTGACTTGAGGCACTAAATGCGTAACTTGCTGGAACACAAGGACCGCTCGCAGCGTCAACGGAACCACCGATGGCCGTAAACACAAGCAAACAAGACGACACGCTCTGCTGGTATCATCAGTGGTTCGGGTCCAAAGCAAGGAGCTGCCGTTCTCCATGTTCTTGGTCGGGAAACGTAGAGACCAGGCAGTGAGTGCGGCTTTCAATCCGCCTGGCAAGTACACACCCAGCCGCATTCTTTTTGTGAAGCACGTCGAACGAGGTCGCCGTTTCATGGTGGACTCCGGCGCTGACGTGAGCGTAATTCCCCCCTCTATGTCTGACCGTGTACACCCTGACACAGATTTCGTCCTCCGGGCTGCCAATCGAAGTAACAACAAAACCTACGGCCAGCGTGCGCTTCGTCTGGACCTCGGGCTGGGGAGAATTTTCCCTTTCACCTTCATCGTGGCTGATGTCCTTCATACTATCTTAGGTGCGAACTTCCTTTTCACGTTTGGCCTATCTGTCAGCGTCCGACGAAAGAATCTTGTTGACGAATCGACGGCAGCGGTCGTTTCTGGATACACAGCAATGACCTCGATCCGCCACCGCACCCACATTCCTGTCCCCTCTCCCTACAAGGCCCTTCTCAATCAATTACCCGATCTCCAAAACTTGAACCGAACACGACAGAAGCCACCACACGACATAGTCCACCATATAAAGACCACCGGCCCTGCCACATTTCAGCGCTACAGCCGTCTCGACCCAGCAAAGAGACACATAGCACAAAAGGAATTCGAACGAATGATGGAGCTTGGAATCGCACGCCCGTCTGACAGCAAGTGGTCATCCCCGCTCCACATGGTTAAGATGGCCACACCCGGGGATTGGCGTCCTTGTGGAGACTATCGAGCCCTGAACGCAGTCACAGTTCCTGACCGCTATCCTCTGCCGCACATTCACGACTGTGTCTCGTTCCTACATGGAAAAAAAACATTCTCCATATCCGGTCCGGGCGTATCACCAGATACCGATCGCCCCTGGGGACATCACCAATCCCTTTGGATCATTCGAATTCTTACGGATGCCGTTTGGGCTCAGAAACGCTTCCCAAACCTTTCAACGCTTCATCGACTCAATTCTTCGCGGTTTCGACTTCTGTTGTGCTTATATCGATGACATTCTAATAGCCAGAAAAGACGAAGAAGATCACTTGCAACATTTGGAAGTGGTCCTTCGGCGCCTGGATGAACACGGGCTCGTGGTTAATCCCGAGAAATGCCATTTTGGCCGAACCGAAGTAAGTTTCCTGGGTCACTTGGTAAATGATCTGGGGGTTCGACCACTGGACGCGAAGTTAACCGCGGTTGCTGACTACCCGGAACCCAGCACAAAGCGTCAGCTTCGAAAATTCCTCGGGATGCTGAATTTTTACCGACTTTTCATCACCGATTTTGCCGAGATGGACCCGCGGTTAACGCTTCTGACCTCTAGCGGAAACAGTCAGGTTAAACTGTCACCAGAACAGAGTGCAGCCTTCGAGAAGTTGAAGGCTAGTCTCGCTGCCGCGACCTTATTGGTTCATCCGCGCCCTGATGCCCAACTATCTTTGACGGTAGATGCTTCGAACAC
>JAPUBX010001781.1:0-14604 GCA_028672205.1 Proteocephalus fallax | reverse complement strand
AGCAACGATAATTCGTATTCAAAAGTATAACGTACGATATACGTTAATATAGTAAAACACAATAAATAATTAGAGTAAGCAATTACCACACAAACATATTCTAAAAGCATTTTATTTTTAGAATTCTTGGACTCTTTCTAAACAGTTGGTTCCTATTCTCTAGTGTATCGCACATTATCTGTGGATTACATTGAATAGAGTAAGTAAATAGCCGTCAGCATAGTAAAAATAGGCGATTTGCCCTTCATTCCAATATCGATCGCTGTTGCCGTTAATGCATCCATCCGTGTGTGCAACACTCCTAGGCCAGTGGGGCGGATATTCGGGTAACCAGACCGCATGACCCGATAAATAACAATCTGAGTCATTTATATGGCGTTATTAGAGCCTAAACGATCATGCAAGCGGTCATGCAAGTTTTTCATTTTATTTGAAATGTAATAACGTTACCCAAGATCCTACCTACAACGATTGGGACACTGTTAGGTTTAGTGTTCGTTCAAGAGTAGTCTGCCTTGGAACAACTTCATTCTCCAAGCACGCAATAACAACTCAAATTAATTTAAGATGGATTTATATGTAAATATTAAAAATTGTTCATGGCTTCTTTAATGATGCCTCTGGTTTTCTACAAAAAAACTCAATTAGTATGGTACAGTTGGTGCAAATTTAAATGACCGAAGGTTTCTTACACTTGGGGCGCTTCAACCGCTTTCTTCCAATAACGACACCGTCCATTCTAGCAATCGCGAGTTCAGCCGAATCAATGTCTGATAAAGAAACATAGTGCCTCCAGGAATAGTCAAATTCGCGATCAATAATGGCATTTGACAATGCAATCGCAATGAACAAGTTTGGACTAAAGGCTCGAAACTTTGCTGATATATTCGGTGTATTTTACGTTTAATCCTGCACCGTTGGGTCATCATAGCCAGAATTTATCGATTCATACAAACGTGAAAAATTAATTCGTTTTCAAATGCAAACGACAAAGCAAATGAACAAGGCAAGTTAATGAAAAAGGTAAGGTCACGCGGTCACGGACACATAGATCGAAGTCTGTGCGAAGGGTGTGCGTCACTTTGTTGGCAAATCAGTGTGGTGAAATTCGAACAGACAGGCGACATCCATGAATCAATGGATTGTGCTTCTCCAATTGGTTGATGTAACAATGACACACACAGAGATAGGTCATACGATGACCAATGAGCGGAGCCTTTGTTACGAGTGTGCCCGAAACTAGCATGCTTTCATTTTCGAATTTACGAGATGAACAGTAACATGCAGCCTCAGAATGGATTTCCATCGTTGCGAGAACAGCTCGGTCTGCCGCCCCTACTTTCCCCTGCACCTCAAAGCCAGTCAAATCAGCACCTCGAAAGTACAACGAAATCGCCAAATCAAGCTATTTACGGATTAATTGAAAAGCCCAAGTGTGTCATAAGGCCTGGTTACCCGAATATCCATGCCACTGGATGCGGGTCTTGAGGTTCGGTTGTAGGTTGGGGCGGCAGACCCAGCTGTTCTCGCAACGATGAATAAAGCTTCTGGGGCTGTATGCGATTGTTCATCTCGTATATTCGAAAATAAAAGCATTCTAGGTTCATGCACACTCGTATCAAAGGTTCCGCTCATTTCTATTTCTTACAGAACCTTACCTACATTCAGAAAGTAAGCAGCTTTCTTTACTTCAGCGAGATTATCTTGGGTTATAGCCCAAATTTCGAAACGTTCAATATAGTCCGACACTTCTCGTGAAGTTGCATTTACTGATAAGGATTCCAGGTTCATTTTTGACATAGTTGCGACGCCAAATGTGATAGTATTGTATGGAGGGTAGAATTAACCCTAAATGGATAATAGACGGATTGTCTGTATTACCGGTTAAACTCTATAAGCCAACCGAGACCCTTGACGAATAAGACACGTGCAGCAACGATAATTCGCATTCAAAAGTATAACGTACGATATACGTTAATATAGTAAAACACAATAAATAATTAGAGTAAGCAATTACCACACAAACATATTCTAAAAGCATTTTATTTTTAGAATTCTTGGACTCTTTCTAAACAGTTGGTTCCTATTCTCTAGTGTATCGCACATTATCTGTGGATTACATTGAATAGAATAAGTAAATAGCCGTCAGCATAGTAAAAATAGGCGATTTGCCCTTCATTTCAATATCGATTGTTGCCGATAATGCATCCATCCGTGTGTGCAAAACTCCTAGGCCAGTTTAGGGCGCAATTATACATCCAACGATGCACATCAAATCGGTGATAGCATTCCCAACCGAAATGTCGCTAATAACATTCCCTAAATGGCACAAAAAGTAATGCAAGCTCGAGCTCGTATATCTCAGAGAGAAGGAGACCGCTCGGCCGACGCGAAAAATATTTGCGGTTATCAGATTCGCAAAGGGTATTTTACTTTTATAAACGCCATTTCAATCAATAATCTCAGAGGGGTTGTTTTTAAGCCCCTTTAGATTTCAGAACGGAGTAGCATGGTCGATTTGACTTATTTTAAAAAGCCGGGTGTAGATAAATTGCAGACGTATAATTCATAGGAAATATAGAGTCGCAATTAAAGCCGAAAACGGTAGAAAAAGTTAATAAACTAAATAAACGACCCGTATTCCTTGCACAATCTCTGATGAATGGTTACAGCAATCCCAGATGAAAATGGCAAGATAGCAGAAACGATTAAATTGGGAATAACTAATGGAGTTTGTTATGCGGCGATAATAATCAATAATTAAAACTAGATTAACGACCAATTACAGTTTAATTAGCTACAAATTCCCATCGGAATATTTTTTTCTCTAATTGTTGTCCTACACTTGTTACTCCATTTCATTAAACTTAGATATTAGATGTATCAAAAACTAAATTTGGATTTTATAATTAGGTAAAAAGTTATTCAGGGCAAATAAAAAGCGCAATAAAAATAATGTTTTCAATGGTTTGTATGACTCACATATTTATCACTTCTTCCATCTCTCAAATTCATAGACCGCTAAAATGCTCGATTTGCATGATACAATGACCATTAAATCGTCCATCATTCGCGGCCATAAAATCGAGCTTCCACGTCGCCTATCCAACTTGTAGAAAATGAATAAAATTGGCTTTTATAATGTTGAGAAAAGGCCTGGATAAGTGTTCACGCGTTAATGCAAATCACACATAAACGTCGTTCAGTTGGCTGGTTTAAGAATGAGCAAACATTAATTGACGGAAACAAATTGAATTCGAAGGAGTATTTAACTTTATTCACATCCCGAGTATTATGCAAAACAAATTTAAAACAAATAAAACTAATAATAGAATAAACTTTCTATAAAAGACGTCTAGATACGTCATAGCGCAAAGAAGAATTCCAGGAACTGCTTTCCAGGCACCTCGATTTAAATCGAGTTATGTCTTAGGTGTCAACCAGATAGCATCAGTTTTATCTGCTGCGTCTATTATTATTATTATTATTGGCCGACGATGATCAGAAGAAACTTCCATGTCGATGGCCAGGATTCCGCAAATAATCTGAGGTAATAAACCAGTCTCTTTTACCCCAGTTGATGGCGACTCGGTGTTCTGGTTGGAGAAGCTTAACATCAGAGTAACTGCAGGGACTACATAATTACATCTTTTATTCTTATTTGTCAAATAAGCTATGATGGATTCATTTTAATGTAGTTTGAGCATCAAATACTCTGCGTTGTTGCGATTGTGTATAATCTTGTGACATTCCACACATTCTGCGAGATTTGGAAAAGGGGTTATCCGTTTTTAATGCTGGCTTGAAGGAAGCAATCAGTAAATAAAACCTTCCTGGTTAAATAAAACGTGTTTAAGTATCTTGCGCTGAAGCACCATTGGATACGACAAAGCTGTGCTACATACTGATATTGAATAACACCCTTAAAGGACCGCCGTCGATCATTGATCTATTCAGAACTGGCGTTTCTTCCAAAACCATCTTTCAATTGACAACCGAATTTTGAAAACATGCAGAAAACGTGGGGCCTTCACAAACACTCGTTTTCGTCGAAAACACAATCGGCGGTGGAATCGGAGTCTTATAGAGAAACATAGTGCCTCTAGGAATCGTCAAATTCGAAAGGGCTAGTTTCGCGTCGGGCGTTTCTTCTTCCAGATTCGAATAACGATATGCCGCCGTTCTTGAAGATCTTCAAAGGTATTGCCTACGGCATCTGAAAGAGGAAAGACAGTCGAAAGTTCCTGCTTTCAGATTTGACTATAATTTTAATTATAATTATAAATGTTTATATTGCGATCAGAAGGACTTAACCTTTGGGCACAAACCAATACGGTTTAACACGTACTAGATATGAAAATTGTCTTTGCGGCCCTGCTTCACCTGCTCTGGTGAAACTAAAAATCGGGTCCATTAATATACAAGCTGCGATTTGTTTGCAACTAGTGAACTAAAAATCGTGTCAAGTAAGGAATGATTGAATTACGATATGCCGCTGTTCTTGTAGGTATTGCCTACTTATTGGTAAAAGAGATTTACACTCGGATAAACATGAGCAGAGGGAATGGTAGGGGTTTATGAAAGAGTATACGCAGGCCAATAAAAACTTTTAGAAGCCTACGGATAAAATCACTGGAGAACACTATATAATAAAAGGATCTTGGGAGTGTCAACATTGGCTCTCAGGGAAAGTTTAAAGAAGATGCTTTTCTGTTGCGTTCCCTGAAGATCACGCCAGTACCTCAGTGACTGCCTGCTCGAGATGTTGAGAATCACGTTTCGTCTTGCAGGCATGTCATAAATTCAAGTTATGGTCGTATTTCATTAGTGTAGCGTGGTTAGGGGACAAAGCTAGACGTTTAATAGTTAAAAAGGAATGGAGATAGCACTGCACCTTGCAGTACACCGCAATTATTAAACAAAGTGAAGGAGGCGTTATTTCCGACTCTTAAATGTTAACGTACATTAGGGAAATATGTTTTAAGCCAATTGATAAACCATACTGAAAGTATTTGAAAAAAATGCTTTGTTTCCTGCATTAAGGTTATAGTCAAGGGTGTCCGAAAACGTAGCCACTGCGTCCAGAGTGCTTCTATTTTATTTATCAGCAAACTGGAACGGTGCATGGACAGTTTAAAGATAGAGAATACCTTCGCGGTTTCTGTTCCATCCTTCGACCAGAAATTGTCAAAAATGTAGGATGATACACAATCGCAACAACGCAGAGTATTTAATGCTCAAACTACATAAAAATGAATCCATCATAGCCTATTTGGACATATAAGAATCAAATATGTAATTATGTAGTCTTTGCGGTTACCGAGATGTTAAACTACTCCAACTAGAACACCGAGTCACCATTAACTGGGGGAAAATAGACTGTTTTATTACCTCAGATTATTTGCGGAATCCTGGCCGTCCACATGGAAGTTTCTCCTGCGCATCTTGTAATGGACGCAGCAGTTCAAAATGTTGATAGATGCTATCTGCTGGCACCGAAGACATAAATTGAGCTGCCTGGAAAGAAGGACCTAGAATGTTTCTTTGCGCTATGACGTATCTAGGTCTGTGGAGACGTCTTTTATGTTTATTGTATTATTTATTTTATTGTTTTACAGCATAATACTAGTTATGTTACTAAATTACACAATCGACTAGAGGTTTCTTGAAATAATATTAGATTGTTTTTTTATAGACGAAAGACGATTGCCCATTTTTTTAACATTTGTTAAAGGTACTTAAAAAAACACATTTTTCTTAGTGAAATACTCCTTCGAATTCAATTTGTTTCCGTCAAATAATGTTTGCTCATTCTTAAACCAGCCAACTGAACGACGTTTATGTGCGATTTGCATTAACGCGTGAACACTTATCCAGGCCTTTTCTCAACATTATAAAAGCCAATTTTATTCATTTTCTACAAGTTGGATAGGCGACGTGGAAGCTCGATTTTATGGCCGCGAATGATGGACGATTTAATGGTCATTGTATCATGCAAATCGAGCATTCCAGCTATTCACAATTTAATCGAGTCTGTTATCCTGCCGTTTTAATCGGGGATAGCTGTTCGAGGTCCACCGAGATTGCGCAAAGAATAAGGGGTTTTTTATTCGGTTAATTAACTGTTCCTACAGTTTTTCGGCTTTAATTGCGACGACAAATTTCCTATGAATTATTCGTCTACAATTTACCTACATCCGCCTTTTTAAAATAAGTCAAATAGACCATGCTACTCCGTTCTGAAATCTAAAGGGGCTTAGAAACAACCCTTCTGAGATGATTGAAATGGCGTTCATAAATATAAAATATCCTTTGCGAATTTGATTACCGCATTTGATATTCAAAAACTACCCCTCGGGCTTTAAACTTAATCTTTTTTCTGTAAAAAATCATTGTAAAATAACCATTCTTGATAGCTTTTGTACACAAGTTGGATTAATTGATATAGGGTCACAGGTAGGTTCCAGTGGGTTAAGATAAACGACGTGCGACGTAGGTTTGGTTCTGTAAGAAAAAAAGAAAAAAAAAGACTGAGCTGTTCTCGCAACGATGGAAATCCATTCTGAGGCTGCATGTTACTGTTCATCTCGTAAATTCGAAAATGAAAGCATGCTAGTTTCGGGCACACTCGTAACAAAGGCTCCGCTCATTGGTCATCGTATGACCTATCTCTGTGTGTGTCATTTTTGCATCAACCAATTGGAGAAGCACAATCCATTGATTCATGGATGTCGCCTGTCTGTTCCAATTTCACCACACTGATTGGCCAACAAGGTGACGCACACCCTTCGCACAGACTTCGATCTATGTGTCCGTGACCGCGTGACCTTACCTTTTTCATTAACTTGCCTTGTTCATTTGCTTTGTCGTTGGCATTTTGGGATTTGAAAACGAAATAATTTCTCACGTTTGTATGAATCGATAAATTCTGGCTATGATGACCCAACGGTGCAGGATTAAACGTAAAATTGCATTGACCCTCGATACGAGAATGTCGTTTGCGTTATTTGAGCCCTGATATATATTGCAATTTGCTTCCGCGTGTTTCGTTGAATGTTTCCATTCTGGACGCAGTGGCTACATTATCGCACACCCTCCACGCTTCACTTGATGCCGGAGCAAAAGTCTTCAAGGGGGTTTTCTTGGACTTCTCCTCGGCTTTCAACACTATCCAACGCTCCCGCATCCTTTCTCAACTATGTGAAGATGGCGTTGAAGGATGGTTCATTAATTGGCTTCAAAACTATTTTTATAATCGACGTCAACATGTCAGAGTCGGAAATGAAGCCTCCACCTCCTTGCCAAATAACTGCGGTGTACTACAAGGCGCTGTGCTATCTCCCTTCATTTTAAACTATTACACGTCTAGCCTTCGGTGACACTTATAAAATACGCGGATGACTTTATGCCATGCATGCAAGACGGATGGTTAATCTCAACAGCTCGGCGGTACTCGAGTGGTCTTCGGAGACTTTTTCTAGTGGTTTGCCTATTCTCTCTATTAAAGAAATCGTTCAACGCCACTTCAATAATTGTTCACTAATCGCTGCTCGTATTTAAAGTGACCCCTCCCATCCCCTGTATTCCAGTTTATCTAAATGTAAATCTCTTCGACAAATGCGTAGACTATACCGTTCAATACCAACAAAACGGCGGCATATCGCAATTCGGCCCATTTTTTCTTTATTTTAAAGAGCATTGTTACGCTGTGTCGGTGTTTTTCGCAGATTGCCGATTAATAGATGTCATAGGCACAGTTTACGGGCTTTCTGCCGGTGGTTCAACGATAATGTTGCGTAAGCGGGAAAGTAGATCCTCCGTCAGTGACGCCACGAAGTGATTAAACTTCGTTTTCTCGGCGACAATTCCTTTCGCCACAAATTGGGATTCACCCACTGAAAGCCATGCGACTATATCGCTCTTCCACGGAGGTGGAATTTTAATAGAGACAGAATAAACGTCGGGAGATAACTCTGAAAGGGCGCTCATCAGAAAAAAATCGGTTCCTGTGTGGTAGAAACAAAAAGGAGACGTTTAAGGTCACAACGGAGAAGGTTGAATGCTTACCCGCATGATTGTGGCCGCCGGTACTTGCGTTTTTGCGGAAGCAGAGCGTATAATGGCAGTCTGGGTGGTAAATGGGAGGTCTGTAGGGTGCCGACGGTTAGCGTAGGCCCCGACGTCATTCAGCGTCTTGTAAACGTTTCACCAGTGTCAGCGCCTCGTCTGTCGTTTTCGGGTTAGCCCTGGTGAGGGCGATGATTGTAGAGTCGTACAGGACACCGCCGCAGAACAGTTTATCTATCCCCCTCCCCTGACACCGTGCGATAACGTTTCTTCAGTAAACGCAGCGTCGCCCACTATCCAGAGGGCGTCGAGGAACTGGGCGGGATCTCAGGAAGAATTGGGACTCCGACACCGGTTGTCGTTGCAAGAACAGCTCCGTCTGCCGCCCCTACTTACCCCAGCACATCAAGACCAGTTCAATCAGCACCTCGAAAGTACAACTGCATTTCCCGATACACAACCGTTACACTTTTCAGATTTGCACTGCTATTACTCCAACAGATTTCGCTGAAAGACTTATTTGCAATTTTACTTGACCGCTTTCTTCCTCCCCAATGGACTTGGCTTCTCCAGGACGTGATATAATTTTCACTGGATCAGAGGGTTCAAATCTCTTTAGCTTGCATTAATGTTTATGCTTTTTGGCAATGTGATCAGCGCAAATATTTACCGCGATCGCATAACCGTCCAAAGTAAATGTTTTAGGTTTGTCAGTTTTGAAAAACACATTTTCGGCTGAACTCGCGATTGGACGGTGTCGTTATGGGAAAAAAGCAGTTGTTATAGAGTGCTTGGGGAATGAAGTGGTTCCAAGGCAGACATTTCTTGATAGAAAACCTAACTGCATCCCAATCGTCGCTTGTTGGATCTAGATTTATGTTATGTCATGTAAAATAAAATCACGTCCTAGAGAAGCCAGGTCCATTGGGGACATAAAAGGGAGGAAGGAAGCCGTCGAGTTATTGCAAATAAGCCGTTCGGCAAAATCTGTTGGAGTAATGGCAGTGCAAATTTCCAAAGGCTTCCACGGTTGTGGATTTGGCAATGCCGTTGTTCTTTCGAGGTGCTGATTAAATTTGTCGTGAGGTGCGGGGGAAGGATATCGCACAAGCGTCGCGTAAGGCACCTTAACCGGACGTTTGGTTCATCCCATAGCGCCGTTTCTGCTTACCAAAAATAGCCCACTTGGCACTCGCACATTCAACGCCCGACTCCGATTATGCGAGCCGGGCATCTCACCCATTTAAGGTTAGAGAATAAATTGTAGCTCGTTTCGAACCACAACACTTCTAATAATTCGCTATACCGGATAAAACTCACTTCCTTTGCGAACTAGTGCACGTCGAGCCTTCGGTACTCTTAACTGACGTGACACCTATAAAATACGATGGATCGACTTGACCTTATCGCCCTATGCATGCACGACGGATGGTCGATTCTCAGCATGCTTGGGCAGGCAATCGCTGTAGGTCCTCCAGTGGTCTTCGGAGAATGGTCTTTTGCTGAATGCATCAAACTATGCATGCTATAGTTCACCATCTTTCCGCTGACAGCCAATGTTGACACTCCCGAAATCACTTCACTCCATAATTTCGCTTCGAGCTCAAAATCTAAATTCCTCGGCGTTATTTTTAACAGTAAGTTATCATGTGGATGCCGTCTTTGATAAATGGAGTCGACTCTGCTTCCTTGTTCGTCGGTTACGGAGACTTGGCTTAAGCTCTAGCCACATAAAAAAAATTGTCCATGCCTGTATAATTCCCCTCATTGTATATTGTTCTCCAATAATTTTCCCCGGTTAATAATAATAATAATAATTACAATTGAAGTCGAATCAAGAAGCAGGAACGCACGACGCGAAACTAGACCATGCGAATTTGACTATTCCTGGAGGCACTATGTTTCTCTATCAGACATCGATTCCATCGCCGATTGTTTGTTCGACGCAAACGATAGTTTTTGTTATACTGAGAGGGTTTGTGAAGGCCCCCTTGTTCTGCATGTTATCACAATGCAGTTTCAATTAAACGAGGTGTCGTCGTTACAAACGTTTCAGAAAATATCGGTTCGCATTTTTGAAATCAAACAAAGTCAGCCATTTCAGGTCGCATAATATATTCGTTGGGCCCTTCACTACATGACAATGAAAGTCTTTTCTTATCGCGATCAATGATGGCATTTGACAATGCAATCGCAATGAACAAGTTTGGACAAAAGGCTCGAAACTTTGCTGATATATTTGGTGTATTTTACGTTTAATCCTGCACCGTTGGGTCATCATAGCCAGAATTTATCGATTCATACAAACGTGAGAAATTAATTTCGTTTTCAAATCCCAAAATGCCAACGACAAAGCAAATGAACAAGGCAAGTTAATGAAAAAGGTAAGGTCACGCGGTCACGGACACATAGATCGAAGTCTGTGCGAAGGGTGTGCGTCACCTTGTTGGCCAATCAGTGTGGTGAAATTCGAACAGACAGGCGACATCCATGAATCAATGGATTGTGCTTCTCCAATTGGTTGATGTAACAATGACACACACAGAGATAGGTCATACGATGACCAATGAGCGGAGCCTTTGTTACGAGTGTGCCCGAAACTAGCATGCTTTCATTTTCGAATTTACGAGATGAACAGTAACATGCAGCCTCAGAATCGATTTCCATCGTTGAGAGAACAGCTTGGTCTGCCGCCCCTACCTTCCCCTGCACCTCAAAGCCAGTCAAATCAGCACCTCGAAAGTACAACGGAATCGCCAAATCCACGACCGTGGCAGGCCTTTGGAGATTTGCACTGCTATTACTCCAACAGATTTGTCAAATAAAATGACAAACTATACCCCTTGCATGATCGCTCTTATTACGCCATATGAATTACTCAGATTGTTATTCATCGGGTCATAAGGCCTGGTTACCCGAATATTCGTGCCACTGGATGCGGGTCTTGAGGTGCGGGTGTAGGTTGGGGCGGCAGACCAGCTGTTCTCGCAACGATGAATAAAGCTTCTGGGGCTGTATGCGATTGTTCATCTCGTATATTCGAAAATAAAAGCATGCTAGGTTCATGCACACTCGTATCAAAGGTTCCGCTCATTTCTATTTCTTACAGAACCGTGCATACGTCGCACGTCGTTAATCTTAGCCCACTGGAACCTACCAATGACCCTATATCAATTAATTCACCTTGTCTACAAAAGCTATCAAGAATGGTTATTTTACAATGATTTTAAACAGAAAAAAACTAGTTGAATAAATTAAAAGCCCGTTATTTAGAAATGGCATTATTTGATCGACAAACGATCATTTGCGTTGTAATAATGTTGAGGGCGCAATTATACATCCAACGATGCACATCAAATCGGTGATAACATTCCCAACCGAAAAAACTAATTTGCCTTGTCGTGTAATGCAAGCTCGAGCTCGTATATCTCAGAGAGAAGGAGACCGCTCGGCCGACGCGAAAAATATTTGCGGTTATCAGATTCGCAAAGGGTATTTTACTTTTATAAACGCCATTTCAATCAATAATCTCAGAGGGGTTGTTTTTAAGCCCCTTTAGATTTCAGAACGGAGTAGCATGGTCGATTTGACTTATTTTAAAAAGCCGGGTGTAGATAAATTGAAGACGTATAATTCATAGGAAATATAGAGTCGCAATTAAAGCCGAAAACGGTAGAAAAAGTTAATAAACTGAATAAACGACCCGTATTCCTTGCACAATCTCTGATGAATGGTTACAGCAATCCCAGATGAAAATTGCAAGATAGCAGAAACGATTAAATTGGGAATAACTAATGGAGTTTGTTATGCGGTGACCTGGGAGTTTTGTTTTCAGACATACACGTTTAGGTATGTTACGAATTCAAAAGGTTTAACGATATTCGTTACAATTTTATCGTTCATAATCAATAATTAAAACTAGATTAACGACCAATTACAGTTTAATTAGCTACAAATTCCCATCGGAATATGTTTTTCTCTAATTGTTGTCCTACACTAGTTACTCCATTTCATTAAACTTAGATATTAGATGTATCAAAAACTAAATTTGGATTTTATAATTAGGTAAAAAGTTATTCAAAGCAAATAAAAAGCGCAATAAAAATAATGTTTTCAATGGTTTGTATGACTCACATATTTATCCATTCTTCCTACTCTCTAATTCATAGACCGCTGTTATGCTCGATTTGCATGATACAATGACCATTAAATCGTCCATCATTCGCGGCCATAAAATCGAGCTTCCACGTCGCCTTTCCAATTAGTAGAAAATGAATAAAATTGGCTTTTATAATATTGAGAAAAGGCCTCGATATGTGTTCACGCGTTAATGCAAATCGCACATAAACGTCGTTCAGTTGGCTGGTTTAAGAATGAGCAAACATTATTTGACGGAAACAAATTGAATTCGAAGGAGTATTTAACTTTATTCACATCCCGAGTATTATGCAAAACAAATTTAAAACAAATAAAACTAATAATAGAATAAACTTTCTATAAAAGACGTCTAGATACGTCATAGCGCAAAGAAGAATTCCAGGAACTGCTTTCCAGGCACCTCGATTTAAATCGAGTTATGTCTTAGGTGTCAACCAGATAGCATCTATAACAGTTTTAACTGCTGCGTCTATTATTATTATTATTATTGGCCGACGATGTCAGAAGAAACTTCCATGTGGATGGCCAGGATTCCGCAAATAATCTGAGGTAATAAACCAGTCTCTTTTACCCCAGTTGATGGCGACTCGGTGTTCTGGTTGGAGAAGCTTAACATCAGAGTAACCGCAGGGACTACATAATTACATCTTTTATTCTTATTTGTCAAATAAGCTATGATGGATTCATTTTTATGTAGTTTGAGCATTAAATACTCTGCGTTGTTGCGATTGTGTATAATCTTGTGACATTCCACACATTCTGCGAGATTTGGAAAAGGGGTTATCCGTTTTTAATGCTGGCTTGAAGGAAGCAATCAGTAAATAAAACCTTCCTGGTTAAATAAAACGTGTTTAAGTATCTTGCGCTGAAGCACCATTGGATACAACAAAGCTGTGCTACATACTGAAATTAAAAAAACTAATAACACCCTTAAAGGACCGCCGTCGATCTGTTGATCTATTCAGAACTGGCGTTTCTTCCAAAACCATCTTTCAATTGACAACCGCATTTTGAAAACATGCAGAACGAGGGGGTCTTCGCAAACCCTCCCACTATCACAACAACTATCGTTTGCGTCGAACAATACAATCGGCGGTTGAATCGGAGTCTGAGAAAGAAACACAGTGTCTCCAGGAATCGTCAAATTCGAAAGGGCTAGTTTCGCGTCGGGCGTTCCTGCTTCCAGATTCGACCACAATTGTTATTATTAATAATACGACGATTTTTTGAGATCACGAAGACTAAACATTTCGGCATAAAATAAGACAGTATAACAAGTACTTGATATGAAAATTGTCTTTTTGTTCCTGTTTCACCTGCTCTGGTGAAACTAAAAATCAGGGCAAGTAAGGAATGACCGAATGGCGATATGCCGCCGTTGTTGTAGGTATTTAAAGGTATTGCCTACGTATTCGTCGAAGAGATTTACACTCGGATAAACATGAGCAGAGGGTGGAGTCAGTTAATATACAAGCTGCGATTGGTGTGCAACTAGTGAAGTGGCTTTTAAAGAGCAAAGGCAGGCCACAATGGTTTTTATGCGGCTTAAGTTTAAACCAAGTCTCCTGAAAATTGGCTCTCAGGGTAAATTTAAAGGAGATGCTTTTTGATGCGTTCGTCAAAAGGCCATTCTCCGAAGATCACTCCAGTACCTAATTGACTAGGGATTTCTTTAATAAAAACTGTCATTGTCTAACATTCTTTTTCGAGCATACGTCATAGGTTTAATCAACTGCGAAACAAACCAGGAATATTATCGCGAAAAGAGCGTAGAATAGCAGTTGTTGTTGAATTATTTGTTTTGTAACTCATAAAAAAGGGACGATCGCTTTCATGGACGACAAAATTACTCACGAATGAGAACTTTTAAATGTTGTTTATCATTTAATCAAGCATGTTTTTTCCAAAATGCGAGAGAAGTAGTCGGTTATGTTGAAATATGTATGTGTAAATATATGAAGAGACGATACGGTTATCGTTGCAAAGAAGTACAACAAATGGAGGGAATGGACCGCTAAGCAGTTTCAGGAAGGTGAAGGAGAACTTGGAGTTTGTTCTAGGATTTCTGGAAGAAGATCAGCAACTTGCACGCTTTGTGTGTAAATTCGTTGGTGAAAACCGGTGTTTTAAAACGTGCCAGCCTTTCCTACAATGTAAAGGTTGCACAGTAAAACGAGGGATGTTTCATTGGTATGTAATGTCCCAGTAGGATCGAAGACCTGGAGAAAATAGGGGTGAATATGCACCGTGAAACTGAGGCAGAATCGAGTGAACAGGAGAGGATGTGATGGAGGATTTATTATCGATAGACGAATAGAATAGCAATATAATGTCTGGTTGGGATCAGAAGCGTTGCCGAGGATTAAAGGGCAGACCTAA
>JAPUBX010001780.1:0-35151 GCA_028672205.1 Proteocephalus fallax | reverse complement strand
CCGGAAGGGCGTAATTTTGACGACGAGCCGGTTGTAATTCGTGAAGCATTCAAAAATTTTGCATCTTTTTCCGAGAGCTTTGTTGGCGAGGATCTGTCCCGAAGTCTCGTCCGATGGTCGGCGCGAGCGTTCAAGTCTCCCGCTACGAGTGAGACACCCCGATCGGGTACTCGCTTGAATGCTACGACAAATTATTTTGGATTAAATTCTAACTTGTGGTGTTTTATCTTTTGGTTTTTTTTACAACATAAAAAACGTACTTTTAACCAATGGTAATCGAGTTAACCGTCTTTAATCTTACAATAGCTCCAACCGACCTCAACGCCACTCCTCTCAGCGACAAAGAGATAAAATTGGCATGGACAGCTTTCAAGCCGCGATGACCGGTGTCAGTCGCTACTTTGCCACCACGAATGGGAGCAGCCCTCAAAAATGCCAGGTGGACTGCGACTGAAACCACCTGCACCATCAGCGGCCTCACCGCGGACACGGAATACGAGGTTTCCCTTAAGGCATGTGACAGTGTAGTTAGCAATCCAGAAGCAATCTGCAGTACGGCGGTGACGAAGCAAACGAAGACTCTCCCGACAGGTATGTAGACGCGTTTCGTGATAAATCGGCATGCCCAAACCGCATTAAAGCCACTGCCAGTTGAGACATGGGCAGTAAAGTTTACATGCAGTCGGTTGCGATGCGTCACGACGTCGAAAACGAATTGTGATAAATCTTGGTAGTTTTTTTCAATTTTCTCGCAGTAAAATAAACATGAATTTACCTCCCTAATTGATACGTGATAAGAATTCCCAGTCTTAAGCCTCGATTCATCCGATTATCTATTTCAATGCCTACCACTAGGTCCAGCTGACTTTAATGCAACCGCCATAAGCGATTCAGAAATAACGCTGTCATGGACGGCTCTTGGAGGGAATCCGTCCCTCCCAAACTTCTTTTACACAATTAACGAAACAAGTTGGCATGAATGCGGAGACGAACGCAGACGCAACCAGCTGCACCATCAGCAGCGGCCTCGTCGCCTACACCGACTACACCGTGTCCCTGATGGCGTGTGAAAAGCCTTCAGTTGACTCGATCTGTTCTGCTCTGGTCAACGGCAAGCACGAAGACTCTGCCGGCAGGTAGGTTATCATGTGATGTAAACCGCAATGGTCTTCTTCCATCCCGACCTTTCGTTTTATTTTACTGGTGTTGTCTCGCAGTCTATACCGCAAGAGAGTCCTAGCTCTCCTTTGCAGCCCAAACCATCACCACGGATCAACTGACAACATTTGATATGTGAATGATTGAACTGAGTCTTAATACTGCTCACAGTACGATGGATTTTTCAACAGTAAAAACGAATTGAAATAAATCGGCAATCATCAACGATAGAATTAATCGATTTAACAACTTTAATTCACCAAATGGCGAAAGACGCCGTGTCATGAGATGGGCGATTGATTTGTGAGTCATTCGTGGGGATTTGGAATTGGTGAAATCCGAAACACAAATTATTTTGATCGAGCGGCTTTTCTAGCCTTTGCACAATCGAGTACGTCCTAGAATAATGCAGGTTATGTATTTTTAAAAAAATTGCCTAGCAACGAATGGTAGTACGAGTTTGCCGTCTTTAATCTTACAATAGCTCCAACCGACCTCAAAGTTACTCCACTCAGCGACAAAGATGATAAAATTGGACATGGACAGCTCCCAGCCCGATGACCGGTGTCAGTCACTACTTTGCCACCGCGAATGTGGAGAAAACACTCAAAAATGCGAGGTGACTACGCCTGCAACCATCTGCACCATCAGCAGCCTCACCGCCTACACGGACTACGATGTGTCGCTAACGGCATGTGACAAAGCAGAGAACGATCCAGCCAAAAAATGCAGCACAGCGGTAACGAAGAAAACGAAGACTCTCCCGGCAGGTATTTAGACGCGTTGCGTGATTAATCTTTGAGCCAAACCGCATTTAAGACACTTCCAGTTGACAGGGCAGTCAGGTTTCATGCGATGCGGTTTCAGGTGTCACGAAGTCGAACGACATCAATGGCCGACTAGAAGGAGTGTGTGCTCAGGCGTAGATTGCGAGATTATTATGATGAACATCGCTTACTTTTTGTCGGAATAAACCGCTATTGTGTGTTGGAAGAGCGGTTTTTTGCGCAAGGTGATTCGTCTCATGTTTTATTTGTGTTCCAATTAATACGTCAACCGGTTTGTGTGCGTCCATACGGCGCCATCCCGAGGTACATATGTATTGCACGGCTGCTTTAGCCCGTGGATAGCGTGAATGTCATTGATTCTCGTTGACATTCGATACACGTGGTTCATTCAATTCTCTATTTCTTTGCCTACCACAAGGTTCGGCTGACCTTATTGCAAGGTCATGGTCGGACCGGTTCTTGTTGCCAGTCTGCGAACCCAGGTATGATCGACAATCTTTACTTGAAGATGCCCAATCGTATGAAGTCGGTTTGGGCGCTGCGTGGCCTTCACATTTAAAAAAGTGTTTTTAAAGATTGCTGGAAGGGCGTTATTTGGACGACGAGCCTGTTGTAATTCGTGAAGCATTTGGCAATTTCGCATCGTTTTTCAACGAGCTGTGTTTGCAAGGTTTTTTAAAACATACATATCAACGAATAATAATCGATATATGCCGTCTTAAATCTTTTCAATAGCTACCAACCGACCTCACAGTCACTCCTCTCAGCGACAAAGAGATAAAATTGGACATGGACAGCACCCAGCCCGATGACCGGTGTCAGTCACTACTTTGCCACCACGAATGTGGGAAACACTCAAATATGCGAGGTGACTGCGTCTGAAACCACCTGCACCATCAGCGGCCTCACCGCCTACACGGACTACGATGTGTCGCTAACGGCGTGTGACAAAGCAGAGGGCGATCCAGCCAAAAAATGCAGCACAGCGGTAACGAAGAAAACGAAGACTCTCCCGGCAGGTATTTAGACGCGTTGCGTGATTAATCTTTGAGCCAAACCGCATTTAAGACACTTCCAGTTGACAGGGCAGTCAGGTTTCATGCGATGCGGTTTCAGGTGTCACGAAGTCGAACGACATGAATGGCCGACTAGAAGGAGTGTGTGCTCAGACGCAGATTTCGAGATGATTATGATGAGCATAGCTTACTTGTTGTCGGTATAAACAGCGAATGGCCGGTTATTGTATGTTGAAAGAGCGGTTTTTTGCGCAAGCTGATGAGTGTCATGTTTTATTAGTTTTCAGGGTCTATTCCAATTAATTCGTCAACCGGTTTGTGTGCGTCATACGGCGTCATCCCGAGGTACATATGTATTGCACGGCTGCTTTAGCCCGTGGATAGCGTGAATGTCATTGATTCTGGTCGACAGTCATTCGATTCTCTATTTCTGTGCCTACCACAAGGTTCAGCTGACCTTATTACAAGGCTCATGGTCGGACCGGTTCTTGTTGCCGGTCTGCGAACTCAGGTATGATCGACAATCTTTACTTGAAGATGCCCAATGTGATAGCAATAGGATGAAGTCGGTTTGGGCGCTGCGTGGCCTTCCACGTTTAAAAAAGTTTTTTTAAAGATTGCTAAAAGGGCGTAATTACGACGACGAGCCTGTTGTGCTTCCCGAAGCATTCAGTTATTTCGCATCGTTTTCCGAGAGCTTTGTTTGCGAGGATCTGTCCCGTAGTCTCGTCCGATGGTCGGCGCGAGCGTTCAAGTCTCCCGTTACGAGTTAGATGTCGCGATCAGGTACTCGCATCAATGCTACGACAAATTATTTTGGATTAAATTCCAACTTTTGGGGTTTTCTTTTGGTTTATTTACAACATATAAAAATCTTTCTTTTAACCAATGGTTATCGAGTTTGCCGTCTTAAATCTTTTCAATAGCTCCAACCGACGTCAAAGTTACTCCTCTCAGCGACACAGAGATAAAATTGACATGGACAGCTTTCCAAGCCCAATGACCGGTGTCAGTCACTACTTTGCCACCACGAATGTGGGAAACACTCAAATATGCGAGGTGACTGCGTCTGAAACCACCTGCACCATCAGCGGCCTCACCGCCTACACGGACTACGATGTGTCGCTTACGGCGTGTGACAAAGCAAAAGGGGATCAAGCCAGAAAATGCAGCACAGCGGTAACGAAGAAAACGAAGACTCTCCCGGCAGGTATTTAGACGCGTTGCGTGATTAATCTTTGAGCCAAACCGCATTAAAGACACTTCCAGTTGACAGGGCAGTCAGGTTTCATGCGATGCGGTTTCAGGTGTCACGAAGTCGAACTTCATGAATGGCCGACAAAAGGAGTGTATGCTCAGACGCAGATTTCGAGATGATTATGATGAGCATGGCTTACTTGTTGTCGGTATAAACAGCGAATGGCCCGTTATTGTATGTTGAAAGAGCGGTTTTTTGCGCAAGCTGATGAGTGTCATGTTTTATTAGTTTTCAGGGTCTATTCCAATTAATTCGTCAACCGGTTTGTGTGCGTCATACGGCGTCATCCCGAGGTACATATGTATTGCACGGCTGCTTTAGCCCGTGGATAGCGTGGAATGTCATTAATTCTGGTCGAAAGTCAATAAACGTGGTTCATCCGAGTATCTATTTCTTTGCCTACAACCAGGTTAAGCTGATTTTATTACAAGGTCATGGTCGGACCGGTTCTTGTTGGCGGTCTCCGAACTCAGGTATGATCGACAATCTTTACTTGAAGATGCCCAATGTGATATCAATAGGATGAAGTCGGTTTGGGCGCTGCGTGGCCTTCCACATTTAAAAAAAGTGTTTTTAAGATTTCTGGAAAGGCGTTATTTGGACGTCGAGCCTGTTGTAATTCGTGAAGCATTTCGCAATTTCGCATCGTTTTTCCAAGAGCTTTGTTTGCAAGGTTGTTTTGCAACATACATACAACGAATTGTAATCGATATATCCGTCTTAAATCTTTCCAATAGCTCCAACCGACCTCATCAGTCACTCCTCTCAACGATAAAGAGATAACATTGACATGGACAGCATTCAAGCCCAATGAACGGTGTCAGTCACTACTTTGCCACCACGAATGGGGGCAACACTCAAAAATGCGAGGTGACTGCGTCTGAAACCACTTGCACCATCAACAACCTCACCGCCTACACGGACTACGATGTGTCGCTAACGGCATGTGACAAAGCAGAGAACGATCCAGCCAGAAAATGCAGCACAGCGGTAACGAGTCAAACGAAGACTCTCCCGGCAGGTATTTAGACGCGTTGCGTGATTAATCTTTGAGCCAAACCGCATTTAAGACACTTCCAGTTGACAGGGCAGTCAGGTTTCATGCGATGCGGTTTCAGGTGTCACGAAGTCGAACTTCATGAATGGCCGACAGAATGAGTTTGTGCAGATTTCCAGATTATTATGATGAACATCGCTTACTTGTTGTCGGTATAAACATCTAATGGTCGTTATTGTGTGTTGGAAGAGCGGTCTTTTGCCCAAGGTGATTCGTGTCATGTTTTATTTGGACAGGGTCTATTCCAATTAATTCGTCAACCAGTTTGTGTGCGTCCAACGGCGTATTCCCGAGGTACATATGTATTGCCCGGCTGCTTTAGCCCGTTGATTGGGGGAATGTCATTGTGTCTAGTTTGCAGTCTATAAATGTGGTTCATTCGATTCTTTTATTCTGTTCCTAACACTAGGCCCAGCTGACCTTACTGCAACCGCCATAAGCGATTCAGAAATAACGCTGTCATGGACGGCTCTTGGAGGGAATCCGCCCCTCCCAAACTTCTTTTACACAACTGACGAAACAAGTTGGCATAAATGCGGAGTGAACTCAAACGCCACGAGCTGCTCCATCAACAGCGGCCTCGTCGCCTACACCGACTACAACGTGTCCTTGATGGCGTGTGAAAAGCCTTTGGTTGACCCGACCAATCTCTGTTCTGCTCAGTCAACGGCAAGCACGAAGACTCTGCCGGCATGTAGGTTATCATGTGATGTATAACACAATCCACAATTGTCAACTGACAACAATTTGATATGCTAATGATTGAACCGTACGCCCTTGTACTGCTCACGCTACGATAGATTATTCAACAATAAAATCAAATTGAAATTAATCGGCAATCATCTACAATTTAATTAATTGATTTCACGAATTTAATCAACCGTAGCCGTCTCCAAATAGCTAAAGACGTCGTTTCATTCGATGGATTCTTAATTTGATATGCATTCATGGGGATTTGGAATGGTGAGATCCCAAACACAAATGATTTTGATTGAGAGATATTTCTTGCTTTTGCACAATCTAGTTTGTTGTTTATTGGTGCGGTAATCTGATCGATAGAATATGGATCTCCTCCGTCCAGTCGGTCAGCGTTTTCATACCTTTGTTAAGCTGTTTGTTCCCGCATTCTACTGTTTGGTTTAAAATCTTTTCTCAGTTGATATCTTGAGTTATGGCCTCTTGCAGGTAATCGTCAGCACGTAGGACGTAATGAATAAAATTCGGCAACGTTGTGCACAAGTGGAAGTAAATTCATCGAATAAATTGTGGGCGTGAGGTATTATCGGGGAATGGTTCAACCCTTTAATTGTATGATTAAAGTGTATTTCTCTTGCACATACAGACTGACACTTGTCTGTTATTTTCAAAGATATACAGCGAGACAATTTTTTACAGTTGCTGCAAAGATCCAACGATTGCGGAATCAACAGCATTTACATGAGACGAACCTTCAAGCATATTTGGTGTGTCAAGGCAAAATCCATTAGAAATTGATCTCGTAAAACACAGAAGCCAATGTACGTGCAAAGAAGTGAAATTTCTTGGACATTGGGATAAAAAAACACAATCACAATATTCGTTTACTCGCGGTTGCAATCAACAAACCAGAAACCAATTGGTAGCGCGCCTTAAAAGAATACAAAACTACGACTAACCTTTCATACACAATGACTCGATAATCTTTATAACATATGAGATACGATTTACTTTAAAAGTGTATCTGGTCAAAGCTTAACTGATTTGAGCCTACTGTCATTTCCTTACAAAAAACACTAGCTCCGAATGGCCTCGGAGTACTTTCTCTCAACGATGAACAGATTGCATTGTCCTGGACACTTCCAACTGACATGAACGGAGTCAACTATTTCTTTGCTACGACAAACGGAAGTAACCCTCAGAAATGCGAGGTCAACGCGCCTGCAACCACCTGCACCATCGGCGGTCTCACCGCGTACACGGACTACGAGGTGTCGCTGTGGGCGTGCGACAAATCAGCGACCGATCCAAGCAGAATTTGCAGTACTGCGATTAAGCTTACAACGAAGACTTTTCCTGCTTGTAAGTTCCGGAAACGCGCTTTTTCTTTATCACCACCACAGAATGCACCAATCGGCGGTGCGTAAACATCTGCAAACTGTAAAATCTCGATGGGACGCTTTTGTATGCTTTAACTAGCGGACCGTTCACCAAAGTTCCCAATACATAACCTCATTGATCGCCCTGTGAAACCTTTGCGATTCGCAGTCCATCGGCAAGTCATTGCAATGGAATACAGAGAGAGAACCGAGCAACAGAATAGTTCACAACTTGAGTTGCGATCGGAGAAATGTCATGGTGACAACTATTAAGAAGTGCGCGTCGCATGCTGTCAGGTAAACTTGACGTTGATCTCCGGATGACCACAAGCATTTGGAAGACCGCGAATTCGTAGAAGGGAGGATAGCGTTGGAATTGAGAAACTGAACGAGATGTACTTGCGAATAGTTTGCATCAGAACGATCAAGTTATTATCCAAAACGTTTAGTTCGAAGAAATCGAAACGTCCGGAGAGTCGTCTACCTGGCCACCTTTGGGGCCAAATAGTATGTTTCGGCGAGTCAATTGTTCTCTGGCAAACCTGACTTGGAAAGCTTCAACGCAAATGACAAGCATTAACCATTAGCGATGGTTTCATTAAGGTGACGAAGACTAAATGGTTTAACATTAAACATGCTATAAGAAAACATACGAACGGTAACTCGGACTTGCTGCTTGATGTCTTCTGGTTAAACTCAAAAGTATAACAAAATCAACAAATTGTAGGTTACGGCGTTTTAAATAGCCTATGGCAACCGATACACCGTATAGATTAAAGTTCTGGACTTGATGACTGCGAAGTTACCGACTCAGAAAACAGTTAGTTCTCATCTATCCAAATCAATATCCGACCCCGAAAATGTTGTGAGGTGTCACGAATTCGCCTCCCATATAGGTCGAATAACCTTTCATACACAATGACTTAATTACTTTTATTACATCTGAGTGACGATAAACTTTAAAAAAAGTTATCGGGTAAAAGTAAAACTTATAGAAGCCTTCTGTCATTTTCTTTCAAAAAACACCAGCTCCAACCGGCCTTAAAGTTATTCCGCTCAACGATGAACAAATAACATTGAAATGGACAGCTCCAACGCAAATGACCGGTATAACTAACTTCTTTGCTACGACAAACGGAACGAACCCTCAAACATTCGAGGTGAATGTGTCTGAAAACACCTTCACCATCAGCGACCTCACCGGCTACACGGACTACGAGGTGTCGCTGTGTGCGTGCGATTCGAAATTAGACACTTCTGACCGAACATGCAGTAATCCTCCGTTAAAGGTCATTACAAAGACTCTACCCGCAGGTATGTCGATAATTTGCGTAACGTGTGTGTAACCTTTACTGCTGCGCTAAAATAACAATGTCAGAATCCATATTTTAAGATCAATAGACGCGTGCATATCGGCGTAAAAAAGGTGCATACGCTAAACGATATTCTGGCCTATAGAGTAACTGTGTTCTTAGGTTTTGTGGACTGAGTAAGAGAAAAAGGTTGCTATTGTCCAGCTTGAATTTATCTCCGATGCATATCTAACAGACGAGTTTTGTGGTTTCTGCCAGCTCCATGGGACGTGCAGGTATCCGACACAAAAGAACATGAGATTACACTGGAATGGACGGCTTCAACTGCGACGGCCGGCGTCAACTATTTCTTTGCCGCGACCAACGAAGCTGACCCGAAAACTTGTGAAGTACCTAAAGAAGCCTCCAGCTGCATCATCAACGACCTCGTCGCAGACACCGAGTACGTGGTGTCTCTGGAAGCATGTGACAAGACAATTGGTTCGGAGAACCGACTCTGCAGTTCTCCACCAATGACATTCGATACGAAGACAGGTGATATTATATTCTGAAACTCATTTTTCGGTCTGAGAAATCAATTATACTGAATCTCCATTATCAATCAGAGCTTAGTTCTATGATTCCATGATAACTTTCATTTCTCCAATAATGGATTATCCTTTTATTTTGCTGCATGATAATTTAAATTCTGCACTTATGCGCCCATCTCTAACACTTGGTCGTAAATTCGCTCTGGTATATTTTCATACGCATAAAGGAAATCTCCTTGATCACATATCTGTTTCCCAATCCTCTCTGTTTGCATATCACGTCCAGTCTGACAACTACATTGGTCTACCGAGAATATATGGAAAGGACAACGTTGTCCCAAACAAAAAATAACTTGGCATCCGTTTGCACGGCCTCCAGAACCATTGTAATTTAAGAGATACGGTTGCCATACCCGACTTCGGAGAATTCGCTTCGAAGTAAATATAGCATCTCCAACTTTTCTACGACAACCACTGGCCACTTACGGAACTATGCCTCACCCCCCACCTTGTCGTATCATCTCCATTTCTGTAACACTTGAGTCGAAAAAAAGAACGGCTCTACCAACAGGGAAGGTATTGAGAAATGTAAACCATTTATATCAGCATCAAAGGGGCGGTAATGTTTGTTGCCGAGATGTTAAGGACATCAAAACAGGACATACGTTCGGAAAATTCTACGCAGATTGACGGGTACCCGTCGCTCATATCTTTCAAGGTGACCCCTAAATTGGATGGATCGCACTGTACACTGTGAGGATGCGCCTGTTTCCGCCTGTTTAACAATCGTTGGGCTTTTTGTAAATACTCTCGTTTTCTCCCCATACTCTGCATCCAAGAGATAATCCTTCAACACCACTTAACTACAATCTTCGCTGCTCGTAGGCAATGACAAGAACCCAGGCAAATCACAATTCAGTCATCCCATTTTGTCCTGATATTAAGTTTCACCAGAAAAGATGAATCAAGATTTATAATTTGAAAAAAAGGGATTTCGGTAGACGGTTATCATAAAAGCAAATGATTTGTGTTGCAGCTGCTTCTGCCTTCCCGGTGGTTGCCGTGGCCGTCGGCGTTACCATGGGCCTCCTCCTTCTCCTCCTCATCATTCTGCTCGTGGTGTTCCGCCGTCGCATTCCATGCCTCAAAGATGTGTGCCTTAAAGCTTATACCGTAGACAGCAGAAATGGTACGTTGGGTCTTTTCACGGTACTCTCCTTGAAATTTCTTTTTAAAATTAAATATTTTAAAAGTCTCAATTTGTTCAACAAAGCTCTTATGTAGATTTTGTAGAAACATATTGAGGCGCAACCAGTGAAACTCGTTGAACTGTCTTTCCCATTAAACTGAAAGCATCCTTTTTGCTCAGCATTCCGTATTAAAATCGATTATTTACTATGAATTGTGTGACAATGAACAAAATTTTCATCGGCTTAAAATTTAGAGTAACATCATTTTGGATAAATTCTTCATGGGCGATTACTAAAATCATTTTCAGTTATTACGCGATTGAAGCTGCATCGTTTTAGATAATGGCCAACACAATGTGTACGCAACCATCGACAACCCCATTGTTCCTCCACGGAACGTGAAGCAACCGGGTTCGTTTATTTGTAATAATATCCGCTAAAGGATAATCGCGAAGATACGCTATTTCGGCGCAGATATTTGTACAATTCTGACTTCAGTTGTGTACTGCAAACCAAGCCATTCCGTACCGGCTGCTATCGTACCAGTCCGCGGTTTAAGTTGACTGCTCTCCGGCGTAGATTGTAGCCAAACCAGTGTGGACGACGGCGTTGGAAAAAGGTTGCAGCTTCGTATTTCTTCGTTAGGGAGCCAATCACCTCATAACGCTTTAGAGATTCGTCGAAGACACAAGTTATCGATTATTTCCAATCTCTTCATGTGTTGGAATTGGCAGGATTTCAATACGTTTGACGCTGAACCTTTTCCGCAGGCTCATCTCTGTCGAGCCCCTCGGGGTTGTTGGCAGTTTGTGGAACGCCTTTTTTTACGATATCGACACGAAACATTAATTTCTACGTTAGCTTGACTGTTCGGCAGGATATTGGACCTTAAGAACCGATTGCAATGTATAAGGGGTTTCTCCTAAGACCACGATTTCCTATGATAATTTCAATAGAAAACTTCCGAGCCAAATTGGGCACCGTCAGTAAGGGTTTGTCGCATAGCTCAGCATTTAGGGTGAATACCCCTAATCTTTCACCCTAGAAAGCAACTCTCTAACACGAGTGAATGAATAGTATGATTCGCTTAGGCGTTTGACTTATTTGTTAAAGGGTACGACTTAAACGATTTTTTTTCCGCTATAAAATAAGTGTGTAATTGTGATAAGATACATTCCCTTACCGACTCACAATAGCTAAAACAACATTAATTCATCCGTCCATAATGATTGTTTGGTATTTTTTTAGAAAACGAACGCCGTAATGAGTACGGAATCATTGTCAACCAAATCAGCCAACCATCAACAATGGAACAAGGAAGTTCGTGTAGTTTTTTTTAAAGGAATCCTTTTATTGCAATTCCCTTCCGTATTTCGTTAATGAATTTCACTCTGAATACCGAAAGATAAATTAAAACGGTAAAAGTAATTCTCCATTCCTCTAATAAAGCAGACGAATCGACGTTTAAGTATTTTAAATCAATCGTATATGAATGTTAGGCATAAATATGGAAGAAATATATGTTTAGTAACAATGTACTGAGCTAATATTCTGACGAAGTATCTAATTTTTTTGTCAATTTAGATCAGAGACGCGACAATGCGTACGCCACCGTTGCGATGGCAACGCCAGCAAACGTTGAAAAATCTGGTTTGTTTTGTTTATTTGCAAAAAGACTGGCTTTGCGACGCAAGGTGTTGAAATCGACTCGAAGATAAGGCGAAAACCAAACGACCATCTAATACGAAAATAAAACAGTTTTTCGGCATGAATTCTTTTCATTAAGGAGTCTCTTGTCGTTTTAGATAATGGACGCGACAATGAGTACGCAACCGTTCCAATTGATACAGGAATACTAGCGAACGTAGAACAATTAGGTTCGTTTAGTTTATTTGCAAAGAGACCTGCAAAGTTACGCATTACGTCTTCGGTCTTAACCTAAAAAGCAACCAGCAACAGTGGCTTCACGTAGCTGAAAGCCGCACGGAACTAATTAGAGAATGATTTGTCTAAAAATTGTTTTGTCAGTTTAGATAATGACCTCGCCAATGAGTACGAAAACACGAATCAGCAAACAGGAACGCAAGAAATCGACGAACAATCAGGTTCGTTTAGTTAATTCGCAAAAAGATCTTCTCGAAGAATCATGGGTTTGAGATATTTTTCGAGATATTGAACTAAAACATGGCCCGTAAATGCGAAAACAAAACCGCTATTATTGATTTGACGGATCATTTACGGTTTTCATGTCGTTTTAGTCAATGAGGACGAAGAAATGAGTGAACCAACAGGGACTCACGTAAACGTCGAACAATGGGGTTGGCTTAGTTTATTTGCTAAAAGAATCAATTCTATGCAATTACCTTCCATAGATGGTACACGACGCGTAAGCTCTTATTTGACGAATTCGGGGAGCGTGATCTTGACTTTAAAAAAATCATGACCTAGAACTTTGTTATTCGCGCACTATGTGCGCACCAATCAACTGTTCACTGAACAGGCAACCTCGGTTCTGTTTGATTGGCTATGTGGGTATTCCTTTTTTGTCTTCTCGCTTTAGGTTCTGAAACTGAAGATTTGAAAATTGCCAAGCTGAACCCAGGTAGGCCTCTGCATCACGCTTCATTTTTCAATGCATTTCAAGTTGTTTGGATAAGTGGAGTATGATTTAATAATAAATTGAAATTTCGAGTTTATTACAACAAAAGCTAATGCTCACACAAGCGCATATATAAATTAAGATGCTTTGCATGATTGAATAGGGGCTCAAGTATTTTATTTTTAGAAAATTTGCGCGACATTGAGTATGCAAACGCCAACAACCTGAGAGAACTGTCGACAAACAATGGACCGGCGGGTTCGTTTATTTTATTTACAAGGAGATCGTGAAAACGATTGCACGGCCTTCAGAGAGTGGTTTGCCGTTCCAATATTACATTTTTAAAGACGAGCTGGTTAAAATACGTTTGATTAATTAAAAAAGTTCAATGAGATGGTCACAAAGTGTCAAACGCTTTCTGGAAAGCGCTCTATTCCGTAAACTCCAGTTGAATATGTGTAACATACACTAGCAGACGTTATGGAGAAAGGTGGCGTATGATTTGATTATAATTAAAAACGAAGCCGCAACTCTTTTTCCATGCAATGGGTACGTCACCTTTCCAATTGAAACAGGAACGCAAGCAAACGTCGAACAATCCGGTTCGCTTTTTTGTTATTTCTAAAGAGGTCTTATACAACGTCGTCGATATGGCCCAACTTATTCATGTTGAGGCAGACTGAAATAGAGGTTTGTTATTTTGAATCTCGATTTCCCTAGATAAATCATTAATTTGATATCGGAAGCTGGTCACGGTTAAAGCTATTGATAATTGTTTTTAAAGCAAGGATAAATAATATAAGAATATCACCAGAAATGCACGCCCAAACCGAAACAAGTTAAATTGAGATACACTCTCATCTACAAGTTCTCGATGAATTCAAGTTCTTATCTGGGAGTCGTTGGTGTATCCTGGAGGAGTATCACTTAATGTCGGGCAACCGATTCTAACGTCGCAGTCTTCGGTTTCAACCTAGAAGGAAACTGGCGACAGTGGCTCTACGTCGCTGGAGACTGCAGCGACACTGACCGGTAAACCGCACGGCAAATAAGCTAAACTTGTTATTAGTTGCCAAGCAGACAAAATATCCGCAAGTTTTCAGTAGATCAATGGCGGTGGAAGAGATGTACCAATAGATTCTGTGACCAGGACGGAGGTTCTGTTGTCTCGCTTGATTCCTGCTGAGTTGCCGGATTCAGTTGACTGTACAAAGACTTGAGAAGGCTTCGATGTCAGCTGGCTGATGCATATTCCAAATTTTAAAAATAATTTCAGAAAAAAAAACAATTTATTTTGTTATTTTGGAATTATTCGTGAAGTGCGCAGCCAGATTCTGAATTTGGAAATTAAAACAATTCCGAAGGATTTCGCGACACTCCACAAATTGTCTTAATCGAATAAGCATGACGGACACGTCACCATTAGCAGAACGCTAAACGCAATGCCACTTTGAAGTTGTTTGCTATGACTTTGTGCCAACCTTGATATACCAACAGTGGAATTAAAGCTTTCGTTTATACATTCCACTAATATGAACGCCTAATATAATCCGAAATATCTCCTATGAAGAGGACAAATCAAAGTTTCACAATTTCAAATTAATCCTATAGGAATTCGTATGTAATGCATAATAACTTATAAAATATATGTGCAATGAAAATGTTTAGAATAATAATATATAGATGGTATGTCTACCAATTATTTTTTCACTTTAGGTAATGGCCTCGCCACTGAGTACGCAAACACGAATGAGCAAACAAATGCGCCAAATATCGGAGAACAATCCGGTTCGTTTAGTTAATTCACAAACACATCTTCCTAAAGACTCATGGGTCTGAGATCCACTTAAAGATATTGCGCTAAACACATGGCCTGTGCATTCGAAAACAAAACCGCTATTATTGATTTGACGGATCATTAACAGTTTTCGTGTCATTTTTGTCAATGCGGAGGAAGACATGAGTGAACCAACAGAGACGCCAGTAAACGTGGAACCATTGGGTTGGCTTAGTTTATTTGCTTAAAGAATCTATTCAATGCAATTACCTTCCATAGATGGAACACGACGCTAAAGCCCCTATTTGACGAATTTGGGGAGCTAGATCTTGACTTATAAAAGATCCCGACCTAGACTACCGTTATTCTGTTCAATGAACAGGTGCCCTCGGTTCTGTTTGATTGGTTCTGTGGGTATTCTTTTTTTGTCTTGTCGTTTTAGGTGCTGAAACTGAAGAGTCGAAAATTGCGAAGCTGGACCAAGGTAGGCCTCTGCATGACGCTTCTCTTTTTCCATGAATTTTGAATCGTTCGCTTTTTGTTGGAGTATAATTTAATCGTTATTGGAAATTTCGAGTTTATTTCAACAAAAGCCAATACAACCACAAGCGCATACTTAAATTAAGATTCTTTGCATGATTTAATATGGGCTAAATTGTTTAAATTTTAGAAAATTGGCGCGACATTGAGTACGCAAACGTCGACAACCTGAGAGAACTTTCGAAAGACAATGACCCGACGGGTTCGTTTATTTTATTTGCAACGAGATCGTGGAAACAATTGCACGGCCTTCAGAGAGTGGTTTGCGGTTTCAATATCACATTTTAAAAGACGAGCTGGTTAAAATACGTTCGATCAATTAAAACAAGTTTAATGAGACATAGCGGACGTTGTGAAGATTGTTTTAATAGTGAGACATAGCGGACGTTGTGAAGATTGTTTTAATCGTGAAACATAGCGGACGTTGTGAAGATTGTTTTAATAGTGAGACATAGCGGACGTTGTGAAGATTGTTTTAATAGTGAAACATAGCGGACGTTGTGAAGATTGTTTTAATAGTGAGACATAGCGGACGTTGTGAAGATTGTTTTAATAGTGAAACATAGCGGACGTTGTGAAGATTGTTTTAATAGTGAGACATAGCGGACGTTGTGAAGATTGTTTTAATCGTGAAACATAGCGGACGTTGTGAAGATTGTTTTAATAGTGAGACATAGCGGACGTTGTGAAGATTGTTTTAATAGTGAAACATAGCGGACGTTGTGAAGATTGTTTTAATAGTGAGACATAGCGGACGTTGTGAAGATTGTTTTAATAGTGAAACATAGCGGACGTTGTGAAGATTGTTTTAATAGTGAGACATAGCGGACGTTGTGAAGATTGTTTTAATAGTGAGACATAGCGGACGTTGTGAAGATTGTTTTAATAGTGAGACATAGCGGACGTTGTGAAGATTGTTTTAATAGTGAGACATAGCGGACGTTGTGAAGATTGTTTTAATAGTGAGACATAGCGGACGTTGTGAAGATTGTTTTAATAGTGAGACATAGCGGACGTTGTGAAGATTGTTTTAATAGTGAGACATAGCGGACGTTGTGAAGATTGTTTTAATAGTGAGACATAGCGGACGTTGTGAAGATTGTTTTAATCGTGAGACATAGCGGACGTTGTGAAGATTGTTTTAATAGTGAAACATAGCGGACGTTGTGAAGATTGTTTTAATAGTGAGACATAGCGGACGTTGTGAAGATTGTTTTAATAGTGAACTTGTCTATAAGGTTTTTCCCGATCCTCGGCCTCGATTTCCAGCCAGTGACTTTGACAATCGCGTATTACCGATTTCACTATTTGCCTAAAACACTATTTGTTTTGCTGTTTACATAAATTAATTGATACGTGACTGATGATAAATGATGTTTGGTGTGTTTCAACCGTCGGAACAATATATTACTTCATTTTCTTCTCATTCCAGCGCCTGCAAACGAGGACTCTGCGATGATTGCCAGGGTGGACCCGGGTATGTTGCCTTCATTCGGGTTCGATTCAATTTGTTTTTGTCTGTTGTTTAAAACCCGGGAAAGCGTATCACCGTTAAGGAAATTGAATCTGCATATCTATAATATTTCGGTCGTCGAATAATAGGTGCAAAATGAAAACAGGGTGCAAATCGGTTAGCAAACCGCAATTGGTGGACAGCGCTAGGCTATATGTATCGAAAGCACACCTTTTAAGGGTTCAATGAAGTAAGGATTTAATTGATAAACCAATTTCTACCTTTTACACGAATTACGTTTTGACTTCTCGTGTAAAGCATTTACTGCAGCTTTCAACTTTGAGGTTGATTGCGTTTCCACGGATTTCCTTGTCGTTTTAGGAAACGAGTACGCAAACTCGGAAAACACGGCATAGACACCACCATTTTACAGAGGTTTGTTAATTTCACGTGGTTTTACACGCTTCTGACAATCGCGACGATGATTTGGTCTCTTTGGACCCTTTCATCGTTCATCTGTAACTGTTTTTCGTGTTTTTTATGTATATAGAAATGTTTCTGATGTTTCAATACATTGGGCCCACGAGAACCAATTTGTCACTTTTTTACAGATGATTTTTTTAAATTGATAACCTTTTCTATCTTGATAACATAACCTTTTCGATTCAATTAAACAAAATCTTTCAAGGTGTTTATTTATTAAGCCAAATTGGTGCACATTGGTGTTGTGAATTTACCTTGTTTATTCGTGTTAACTCTATTTATTCGATTAATCGGCGGATTTAATTATAAAACCACCTTTCACTTCATCCCATTTTAAGGTCCCACTTAGTATTCAAGAGCGGCTGTTTCTTTCAATCATTGTAGATGCTTGGGCTTTGTGCATCTGAAGAGGTCGTATGCAAAACGCCGACTTCCTTCAGTTACAAAGATGATGCGTTAAATGGGTTTATTTTCGTTAGATATTTCCACGCCACAGTTGCTTGCTCGTTTTACAAACAAAAAAAACATTTTATCATAGTTGTAACAAAAATAAAATGGGTACATTTGGGAATACAATTTAAACCTGGTAACATTATTCAAGGGGTTTAATTCCTGAAGTTATCCAAAGGATGTAGCATTCCGTAATTCCTAGCAATATGTAAGGTAAATGTAACCCGAAATCCCGAGACTTCAATAAGAAAGGCCAGTTTTGAGCGCTTATAATGCAAGTATTTCTGCGTCAGAGCAATTTAATTTCGTTTTTTGACAGTAACAACAGGATAAATTTCCAACATCAGTCTCCAATCACCTTAGGCGTCACAAGCTCCTTTGTAGTGACCTGATTTGTCTCTTTTTGTTTTACCGGACACGAACGTTTTTCCGCCCACTAACGCGCGATCGCCACCCTAACGCTGCGCCTTTGTATAATAACAACAAGAAGACAATCTTGTCCATACATTGGTTTGCGTTCTCATATATTACCCTTTTTAGACGCGTCTGTCGTAAAAAGGTTGAGTGGGTTTAGTATCGACTAGTCTTCGAATCACAACACCTTTGTCAGCAGCCGCGCAAAATAAATCGACAAAGAGCTACCGTTTTAGGCGTAAGATATGCATTTTGTGAAAGTTACTTTTTCTTACAGGTTAACTTAACGGCTACGACGAGGACACTTTTAAAGAGCAGGTAGTAACAAGCAGTTACAACAATAGTTTCCAGTCCCTGGCATTATTTTGAGTCAATTTAAGAAAATGTAGATAACTGGAAGCCAGACGAATTTCTTTTTTTATCTCATTGGCTCGAAAACGATTACTAATGGTACACTGAACGAATTTTCAATACGATTTTAACTTCCAATAGTTTCGGTTAACTTTAATCAGAATTGTGGAGCTAATACGACAAATCTGACAAAATTAGATAACGTCTCTAATTTAATATTCACTAAAAACCAGGATTATTAAAAAATAAAAAGATAAAACAACCAATTGTTTACGGATATGTAAATGTGTTTTAATTTACCACTCTTTAGGTCAAGGTTACGCGGCGTCTCTGGAATCGGCCCATCTACTATTGGATAGGTACTGACCTGAACAACTGGTAAGTTTATTTATATGTTATTTATATTCTTATAGCAAAATTAGTAATGTAATTACTTATTTACTAAAAGCCAAACGCTTTTATAATGGTAAGCATTCCTTTAGTGAATTGTCAAGATATAATCAAACCCACCATCAAGATATTGTTTAGTTGATTTCGATTGTATAAGAATGGTTTGGGAAACGCTAATGAACACCGTCTCCATCTGCAATCGATTTGACGCCGCCTCGATTAGAGACGTCCAGTTTCAAAGGAATCCTGAGCCGTTTCGAAGCAGTGTTTTTGCAATTATCGTTTATGGTATTAACAGTTGAAGGATGGCTAACACCAACAAGTTATTTTCTACCTAAACGACAATGCTTAATATTGACAGTGTAGTTTGGCACACATTACCTCTCCTCTTTATCTAAGCATCGCCGACAGCGCGAGAGTAGTATAATATTTGGTATGCTGTCCCCCTGAATAAATTAAGTATCCATTGTAGATTTCTTCAATAAGAAAACGGACATGTGAACAAATGAATTCACCACTTCGCTTCCTACCTGCTTGAAATGTCCTCACATATTGATTCACCACTGCAAAGCAGCTTCTTTTGTAATCCGTTTCGACCTTCTCACACGCCTTTACCGACACCTCGTCGTCAGTGTAGATTGTCAGGCCGGTAATATTGCAGGTTCTGGCATCCGAGTTCACCTCGCATGTTTGAGCTTCGTCGATGTCTGTCGTAGCATAGAAGTGGCTGACGCCGGTCAAATCGCTCGGAAGTCAGGTCAATGTAATTTGATTATCGCTCACAAGGGTGGAAAGGAAGTCGTATGAACAACGAAACGAAAGTAAGTAAGATTGATTTTATCCCTTTGCTCGTGGTCGCATCCATTTCACTAAACTGGTTGCGTATCATGTGACCACCCATGCTGGGATATTCCCACAAATAAAACTTTTATAATAGCGGTCAGCGTTTTTGCAACTTCTTATTAGCAATCTCACACCTTCGTTAAAGGCTTACAGCCACGCTTTCGACGTTGTCAATTGCCTTAATCAACGAGCCTTGTTTATATCGATCGAGCTGGCGAAGTAATTTCAATCACCTACTTATTGGGGTTAATTAATGCATGATCACTATATGATCTAGTATTCTGTTGAAAATGTAAATCGTGGACGGAGATACCACACGCATCCGTTAAAATCACGTTACAACGTACCTTCTAGCAGTTGTTTCTATTGACGGAGAAAAACCGATGGAGCTATTTTCGAATGAATGCTTGTCGCACAAATTTAGCAAAACCCCAGTGTAGGTGTATGTTGTTAGGTCGTTGATAATGCAGTTGTTGAATTCGTTGGTTTTTTTATTTTGGAATCCTTGCATAGTTTTGATCCGTACACAAAATAATCAGGTAATAGCTTTTTACACACATGGAATGCACCCAATAATATTGAATCATTTCCGGTCACGGGAGCCGGTCACGACTAAGGTATCTAACATGAGTAAGTTAAACCATGTCGTATCCAGGGCCGAAAACCAATTTGTCGTTAATGGTTGATTCATCTGACGTAGCTGCTTGTACTGTAGAGAGTCAGGGATTACTTAAACGCGTCAATTTTTACCTAAAAAACGAGACCACTTCATACACTGAGGCGGTACCTATCGTTAGCTTTTCTCGAGACAGTAAATTTACCAGAAATAAATCAGAAAATAGTTCTTTATCACGTTGTTTAATATCGAATCTTTAATACTGGTCGCCGATGTTCTTGGGTGCACCGCAATTAACGTTTTTCCAACAACACCCATAGGGATCATCGTTGGTCGTCGACCGGTCTTTCCCAAATTTACCCCCCAACCAATCCACTCTACACTTGTCTTGCAAATCTCAAATTGAGGTGGATTCGATATAAAAAAATTGTTTGCTGTTTAGAGAAGTTGTGAACAATAAATAGAAAATTAATGCTTGAAATGGGTTGATAATATATGTCTCTTTATTAGTAAACTAGGCTGTGTGTTTTAGGTGCAAAGATTGGACCACCCCGGGGGTCATCAAGCGAAGAAAACACCAAGAATTGGAGCTTCGTCAATCGACCCAGCCGTCCCAACTCCTTCGACACGCGCCTACGGTAACTGTTTTCGTATCTTTTTACATGAAAATAAAAAGTATATAATCGCTACCTTTTGAACTGTACCATAATTAGATCATTGAATTTATTAAATAATCTAAACGTACTGCAGAATCGATACAAACTAGAATGGGTTTTCGTTGACTGATGAGTCAATAGAACGTAACAGATCGCTACATTCTACTGTCTGCTAAATTATTAAAATCATTGAATTTTATGAGTAAATGAGAAGGACCTACGAATCAGTTGTCTGAAAAGACATCAACTTTGAACATTTAACCTTAAATCAAAGGTATGCAATTATATATACATGATTATTCATTATTTTCCCATATTTTAATGGGAACAAAAAGCAGAAAATCGGCTTGCCATGCATTTTGGCGATTTAAACGAAAGCTGTGTTCATGTTTTAACTGTATAAGTAAAAACATACGTCTCGCGCACAATCGAACCACCTAGGGAAGTAAACAACGGATCTCGTTCGGCTTTATTATGTGGTGTGGTTAATCTCCCAACCAGGAATTGTACAATGGCAAGCGTTCGGCATTGCTCTTATTATGGTTCATCGAAACGGAACAGAAACGTTTCATGCAACTGACAAAACTAAATAATCTTTCCTTCTTTGTGGATCTGGCAAAGAAAATTCAATTCAAATGGGTGTGTTGGTAATATGTAGGTCAGCCAAGTAAAACTCAGTCATTCGAGTCACAACGTTCGAGTGATTGTGAAACAAAGGCTTTCCGAAGGTAGGACTAAGCTAGTTTGGATTATTTTTATTGTCCGAGATTAATTCAAAACACGACCAGCCGTTGCGGTGTTGCTTGAGGCCAGTAAGAGAACGGTGGATATTCTCTGCAGAGTTGGGTTTCATGCAATGATGACAGCTATGAAACAAGCTTCTATGTGGAAACATTGCGGTTCTTGGGGTGTCTAAAATTAATCGAGCTTGTTTCCTTTTTCTCTTATCATACCACCAGCTCCAACCAACCTCGAGGTCTCAGCGCAAATCAAATAAAATTGACACGGACACCTCCCAGAACTATGACCGATGTGAGCCACTTTTTTGGTACGACTTACGAAGACGAATCTCAAGGATGCGAGGTGAATGCGGATGTGCGAAACTGCAACATCAGTTTTAGCCTGACCGCCTTCAGGGTCGTCTTTGAGGTGTATCTGTTGATGTGTGACACAGCCGCAAGCGATAAGAACAGAAGCTGCTTGCAGAGGTTGCGAAATTTGTGAAGACTTTTAGAGAATGTGGATAGTCGAGTGGTTTATTTGCATTTTTACGTGTCGGTTTTAAAATTTGTATTTTGCAATTTTGCTTGCCCAAACCTTTTGATTGAATAAAAAACGCTTGGTTTTCCTCTCACCTTGAATTGTTGAGGATTCTGCGAGCATGTGTGGTCCGAATGCCCAAACATAGGAATTGAATAAATTCGGTAGGGGCTGAAGAATGTCATCCACGGAATCCAACTACAGGTAGTGAGGTTGAACTTAGGTAAAGATCAGTATAATATCTTGAAGAAGCCCTACCGTATTAAAAAAAGAAGTTAATCTGCAAATTGACCAATTGACAGTAATAGTTAAAGAGGCTTTCGCATCCAGGGTGGATTGTGAAGGGATTTATGTCGAAGGCTGCTTTCGCAATACAAAGGGGTAAATTCCAATATATTGTTATTTAAAATCGATTTTATAAACAGCCTTAAGTCTAGGCAGGTGTATTGCTTTCCGGTTAAATCGACCATTTAAATGAATCTAGCTGGATCCTCCCACACGTTGCTGTGGCCCAGTTGACCCGTGCTGGAATACAGATTTATAGCGACATATGTAATTCAAGCACATTAATTTAAAAGCGATTGAAAATTGTTGAACAGCAGAATGTTCACTAAAAGACAAACGACAGTCTCAGTGATGGCCAGCTAAAAATGTTTGGAATCCCAGCTGGGCTTCCAGGCCTGACATGGGACTAGGTCGACCGTGTTTGGGAGCCATGACGTTGTGGGGACATGTATTATGTGAACAAAAAGCGTGATTGGTGTGGCTTCGTTTCGAATTCTAACTGGTGAGAAAAATAATTTAAACCAACTGCTTAATCACTCCTCAGCATCGTATTCACATAATTGGAACCATGTACTGAACGTTTTCATGCTGCCTTAAGGAACGGTTTTTGAATTGATGAAAGAACGAATTTGGTGTAGGACTTGGATGGCGACTCGTCGGTTTTATAGGGCCTCAAATTCGAAAATCAGATGCTACTTGAGTTCAAACAGCAACGCGGAGGGGTTTGCGATTGGTCGATGTAAGCAGGCGTCAAACATGTCCGGACCGCAGACGTGATCGTCTTGAGGAGAACTTGCAATTTCACAAATATGCCTTTCCTTTACATTAAAGCACAATAATTTTACCGAGACAGGCCCTCTTAAACGGTCGCCAACAATTGGCGGGTGTTATTCGATAATGTCACGCCCTTATTCGTTCCTCGTTTCCCATTCGTCCGCGAAATCAGTTGTGCGCGCCGTGCTGCTATTCGGATTGGTTGGAATCTGTTAGTCGTGTATTGGTCTAAGGTTTTTTATTGGTCAGACAGACTGGCGTAGGGGTGCAATGAACCGGAATTACCAGAGGGTGAGATTAGGGGCATAAGCGGTCGTGTCCTGTCTGGTCGTCAGCGTGATTGTGTTCAGTAATGGGTGACAAATTCGGAATTCGAACGCGTTACTTACTCAATTTTGGGCTGGAAAATTCCACATGAGAACATGCACCAGTTAAACATTCTTATCAACGTCCAACCTGCAAATGATTTTCTATTTTTACTTGCGTTTATAGTCACCCTCATCACTTTTTTGTCTTAATGATATTTCTTTTCACTAGGCTTTGAGGTCAGCGACCATAAATTGGACCAATTAAGATAACCTGTTGAAATGGTTAATTTTCGTTTTCAGCAGTCTTCCAGTTTGACAGCGAAAACATGTGCCCGGTAACGCCGAACGTGTTCGAACTTGTTGTATCCAGGATGATAAATTCATCTGCCGAGGTGGTCCGAAGAGCTCAAAAATCGAGGGCATAAACGCCCACCATCAAATCTAATGACTCAACACCGGTGATTGGTTGTCGTGTAGGGTAACGGCAGAATCTTGACGAATCTGCGAAATAGTCCGTTGATGGTTCTAGTGAAATCGATGAGTAGAAGCGTACAAGGATGTTCCATTTATATAAAAATAATTTTAAGTGTTTTATTGAGGTCAAGCCGCTTCACCTCACCTCAGCTCGACGAGAGACGCGCGCACAACCGCTCCAACCAGAAGGAGGCTGCCGGCGCGGCCGAGGATGCGTGGACCAGGTCTTTACCCAGCGCAGAATACTGGGACATCGCCAAATCAAAACAGTCGGGCTGGAGATAAACACGTCGAAAGCCAAAGTCGTCTGGACATAGTTTCGAACAGCAACTCGAAACCAATTTGCATCAACGATTTGCCGATGGCTCTACGATTCTCTCGAATAGCTGAGCGAAGGAGTGAGTTTTAACAGGAATGCGTTCCAACAGCGGCGTAGATGCCCGTGGAACCGAGCCGAGAAAAGCCTTCGTACTAAGATCCGTGTCTATCGCGACGCTATCCAACCAATTCTTCATTGGTAATGGAGCCACCATTTGAAACGATCACATTATCGGTTGACAATTGCCCTGCCAGTTTATATGTATTGGTCGTCTGGTCAAATGTATCGTCACTAGGATCTATTGAAAGGATTCAATTTGTTTATCTCTAGTACTCTGTCGGACAGAGGAAAGGGAGGAGCAATTGAAATTTCCACGCATCGTCCTGGTTTGGAAAATCAACGGTGGTTTGATTTGCATATATCTTTATTTCTTCACTGAATACCCGGGAACGCCGTCACGATTAGTCGCACAGACCAGTGATCGAATACTTCTTTTATTTTCGACAGGTTTTACCAGTCTAGGTTAGGATGGGGGGGATAGCTGCTTGATAGACGCGAAACTTAGTTAGAAGGCTCATCTATTTTCTTTAATACTTCGTGTAATACTTCGCTGCAACACCGCATGGCCAACACCGAGTAGATGGACAACCTCCCTCGCTTGACGATTTAAGAAAATGCCAAGAAGACTTTTGTTTTTGACGTTTGTATTTCCTGTCAGATTTCTTTTGCCAGGTTTTTCACAAGATTTAACACCGGATGTCACGCAGTAATGGTATCTCCTAGGACACGTTGCCGATGGAAAGGTGCGGGGACACTCTGATGTCTTTGTAGTAAACTAGGCCATGCTTCATTAGCCAGTCTACTATGAACTTGAACCGTTTTCCGGGAATTCCTCTATAAAACAAAACGCCGCTACAAATTTCATCGCGTAATTTTTATGAACGCGCGCAGTCTTGGTCGCGAAAAAGCAAGATATTTAAATCAAATAACCGTTTTTGTTATTGAAAAAATGTTGCATCTGAAGACATGGGATACTTTCTACTTCAAAAATTCTGGCAAAGAGGCATTTAATCTTCTCGAAAATTTATATGCGCGGTATTGCCATCGGTATAATTCATTAATTATCTTATTGGCCGCATCTCATCACCGTTTCCTCCAGTTTGACAGAGAAAACATGTGCACGGTAACGCTGAAAGACAGAGGGTCATAAGTTTTGTCTCTAATCAGCGTAGAACGTGTTCGAACTTGTTGTATCCAGGATGATAAATTCATCTGCCGAAGTGGTCCAAAGAGCTCATAAATCGAGGGCATAAACGCCCACCATCAAATCGAATGACTCAACACCTGCGATTGGTTGTCGTGTAGGGTGACGGCAGAATGTTGACGAATCTGCCGAAGCGGTCCGTCGATGGGTGTAGGCCCTTCACATTCGACTTGACGACGAAATGCGTGTTTGTTTGTCAACATTAGAGCCCCGTTTGAATCGTATTTGCGAATTGCGGGGAGTTTTACTGTTGCTGTCGTATTTGGCAACTTATTCGCACGCCTGACTACATTTTACACTTAACACACACAACATTTTGATTTAAAATATCTCAATTGTATTAAGAATGCAATAATAATACTTAAATAGTGATGTTTTGATGTTTTGGACAAATATAGCGCCGGCAGCCTCCTCCTGGCGCGCGTCTCTCGTCGAGTTGAGGTGAGGTGAAGCGGCTCAGAAGGAGTGCTGAGAATACTTTTGCGCCTGTGTCGATTAATCTGACAGTCAACTGTTCTTGCTACGTCTCCCGTATCACCAATAACCTTCTCGAACTCGACTTACTCGACCTACGAATTCCGAAAATCTGAAACCACATTCAGTCTCTAGCCCAGAAGTGATTTTACCGAACGATTCGCGACCATTTTTCCAGGACGACCTTGGCATCTGGTCTCACACGTAGCGACCTTGACCTTGCTTGAAATCTACCGGTTTTCCGTTCGAAAAGACCTCGATAAAGCCGATACCGAGATAATTCGTTTAGTGGATAAACGGGTTCTGATGCCAGTGTGCTTATCCGTGTGGGCAACTGCCATCGTCGTGGTGTAGACTCCCAATTGATCTATCCGTATCTGCGCTGATTTATCCAACGCAGCACTGGAAATCAATTCTTCCTTCTGAAGTTTTAAACATGTTCAATTGCGGCAATTGTTTCACCAAACATTATATTGCTGACGCATATCTGCAAGTCGAGGTTTCTACCGAATCACGCTAACTAGTCACCATCAATGCACATCGTGGTCTCTTGCTGTACACCGGATTACCTTTTGGTAAGAAGACTGCTCCCGCAATATTCCAACAAATCCTTTCCACTGTCAAAGGCACGGCTTCGTATCTGGATTACTTCATGATCGTCTGGCTGTCAAGCAATTAGCTACGAAATCAAATCGACACTGTTATACAACCTCCCCACTCTTCTATCGTTTCTTGACCTCATCAGCCATTGCGTTCGGGCCACTTCAACTACCTACTCAAGTACTACCAGACAAATACAACCACTTTAACTACCTCTTGGCAAAGGCCGTTACATGGAGCTGGTAATCCGATTGTGAGGGTTCTTTCGTACGACTTAAATCCATGTTCAGTTCTGAACTACAATTTTGTTTATCTATTCTATTTCGACAACCGCCAACGCCACCAGCCGTACCACCCACCTTCTGGACAAGCGACTCATCTCAAGGTCGGCATTGATAGTAAAATCCCTTTACTCCTGGTGAACATAATTCATCCACAGCTATTTTATAACACGCCAGCCATGCACTGAACGCCACCCCCTTCTAATTTCATTGGCTCACTGTAGCCAACTCGCATGAATAAATACGGAAATAAATCCGCTCGCATAGAATTTGTTTACCCGAACACGCTCACGTCTTCTTCAGCTGCCAGATGAGCACCAGTCGGTTACGTGAGCCAAACAGTTTTTGTGTTGGAGCTCTCATCTTCCAAGTTTTTGTTGTAAATTAAGTCGGCAAAATTGTCTATGGTCAACATTACACCCTCCTCACAAACCACTAGCCGCTGTTGTAACCCTACACGATAAGCAATCCCATTGGTTGAGTCAACTCGGGTTGGATGCATGTAATTGGTGAACGTCCATTGGATTAGATGGTATGCGTGTAAAGTCTACAATAACTTACTCTCTCGGGCCCCTTCGGCAAATGCGACATCATTCTACCGTCACCCCACACGATAACTAATCACATTGGTTGAGTAAACTCGGGTTGGATGCATGCAAATGGTTCATGTTCATTGGATTTGATGGTGGGCGTTTATGAGCTCTTCGGACCACTTCGGCAGATCCTGGATACAACAAGTTCGAACGCGTTCTGCGCTTATCAGAGACAAAGCTTATGACACTCTGTCTTTCGGCGTTGCCATGCACATGTTTTCGCTGTCAAACTGGAGGACAACTGAAAACGGTGTCCATAAACGAAAATTAACGATTTCAACAGGTTATCTTAATTGGTCCAATTTATGGTCGCTGACCTCAAAGCCTAGTGAAAAGAAAGATCATTAAGACAAAAAAGTGATGAAGGTGACTATAAGAGCAGGTAAAAATAGAAGATCATTAACAAGTTGGACGTTTATAAGAATGGTTAACATGTGAATGTTGTCATGTGGAATCTTTCAGCCCGAAAATGAGTAAGTCACGCGTTCGAATTCCTCTTATTTAAAATCAACGAAACGGAACGGATATAGTTTGAAGATTTAATTGGTCTTTCTTGCAAATCGTTGTTATTTGGGTTATTCGTGTTAACTTATCAAAAATCGTCTCGGTTTGAATTTTCGATCCACGTGACCTTGATAAGGTGAATTTCATAACTATATTGAGCCCGCATTTTTCACCCCTTACTGAACACAATCACGCGGACGACCAGAAAGGACACGACCGAGAGATCGCGCGTTTCTGCCCCCCAATGTCACCCTCTGGCCATTCGGGGTCATTTCCACCCCTTGGCAAGTCTTTTTGACCAATAAAAAAACCGTTTACCAATACACGACTAACAGGCTACAACCAATCAGAATAGCAGAACGATGAGCGCAACTGATTCCGCGGACGAATGGGAAACGAGGATCGAACAAAGGCGTGACATTTTAGAATAAAACCTGCCAATTGTTGACGACGTTTCGGAAATCGTATTCGCTATATTTGTCCAAAACATCATTATTTAAGTATTATTATTGCATTCGTAATACAATTGAGATATTTTAAATCAAAATGCTGTGTGTGTTAAGCGTAAAAAGTAGTCAGGCGGTCCTGACGCAGCCTCTCGAGGAGGACGCGAGCGGCAATGAGGGTGCCAGTTCTGCCAACTCCAGTGCTTAAATGACAGAGCGAAAGAGATTAGGCGCCCGATTTAGAGGATATCATCGGCGGTCGGTGGAAACAGCAAATATGCGACCGATCCCATCCAGAGTTGCCTCAGAGCCCGTTAAGCCCTAAGAAACCAGCATTTGACAAGAATAGACACGCCGTGCTACTGAAATACGTCAAGTAGATTCTACAAAACAAAGACGGACGACGCACCTGTAGTGAACGACGGTGGGCCGAATTGAGATGAAAGGGAGCATTCCTTTCTGAAATCAATGTGTTTTCCGACAAGTTCGTCGAAATTCACCAGGATAGGCACTCCAGTTGGTAAATTGATACTGCGTCACCGTCCAGGGCTACAAGGTAATTGAAAACTTTTTCACCTTCCGCACTCGCGCCGTAATACTCTGAACTCTGATCGTTTGATAGGTTGTCCGTTGATATAGCATACGGTGGATACGCGTCACGTAGAAACTCGACAGTTTCCGCTGCCGTTCAACCCACAGGATTGCTGTCCACTACCTGGATATAACGTGTGCTGCATTATGCGCACGTACGTGATCCAATGGCCTGACCTGACAGTATGACCTGCGACCTACAGACACCGCAGACAGTATTCACCAATATCGGTTTGCATATTGTCTGTATAGATTCACGCGACCAATCGCAGTACCCCTACACGACATCCAAAAAGACGGGTAGCTGGTCTAACCTGTCGAAAATAAAAGAAATATTCGATCACGACTGAGAGATCGCGCGTTTCTGCCCCTAATGTCACCCTCTGGTGATTCCGGTTAATTGCAACCCCACAACTGATTGCGCACAACTGATTCCGCGGACGAATGGGAAACGACGATCGAACAAAGGCGTGAAATTTTAGAATTCTCAGCTGCCAATCGTTGGCGACCGTTTAAGAGGGCTTGTCTCGGTAACATTATTGTGCTTTTATAGAAAGGAAAGGTGTATTTGTGAATTTGAAAGTTCTCTTCAAGACGATCACGTCTGCGGTCCGCACAGTTTTGACGCCTGCTTACATAGACCAATCGCAAACCCCTATTTGAACTCAAGTAGCATCTCGTTTTCGAATTTGAGGCCCCTATAAAACCGCCAGAGGCGGCCATGCCCACTTCCTACACAGAATTCGTTCTTGTGTCAATTCCAAAACCGTTCCTTACGACACCACGTAGAAAATGCAGAATAAGTTAAAAATAATTAAAAAAGTAACATCACTGTAAATTTGCAAGAAAGGCCAATTTAACCTACGAAGTATAGAAAGTTTGGCAAACGGGAAATGGCGGCCATTGAAGGGCCCTATCCAAAAGGCGCGCCACAACGTCATGGATCTCATACGCGGTCGACCTAGTGCAATGTCAGGCCTGGAAGACCAGCTGGGATTCCCATCGCTGAGGCTGTCGTTTGGCTTTTAGCAAACATTCTGCTGTTCAACACTCGAAAATAAGCCTCTGAAGATAGATGTTTACGCACCGACCATTGGTTTAAGTTCTGCCATTTCGCATGAACATCTCAGCGGGAAAAAATCCGGGACTTCAATATTTGAGAAAAATTAAATAGCACAAAGACGACGTTTCGGAAATCGTATACGCTATATTTGTCCAAAACATCACCATTGAAGGATTATTATTGCATTCTTAACACAATTGTGATATTTTAAATCGAAAAGTTGTGTGTGTTGAGTGAAAAAAAGTAGTCAGGCGTGAGAATTAGTTGCCAAATACGACAGCAGCAATCAAACTCCACGCGATTAGCAATAAACCATGTCAAATAAACTTAATTCTGTCCTCTGCCACGGTGTCCAAGTACTTCTGTTGGTTTTATAAATCAATGAGGGAATGGACGAGGAAGTGTGTGTGTTCGTCGATGTGGGGATGCGATGAGTCTTTGGTTCAAATATCAGAATGGCGCGATGGCTCAAGATGAAGGTTGCCAATAAATAATACCACTATTATTATTCTAACAATTATACTAGCCCGTTGTTGGCCAAAGAACGCACGACAAGCGGCGATGTCTACATCGGTCGCCGTGAGTCCACTCAGAATCTCCGTAAGTGTAGGTTTTCTGGAATCATCTACTTAATTTTTAATAAGTCAATTACTCTTACAGTTAAGTCACTTTAATCGAGATCACAGGGTTAAAAACAAGAGAAGTTCAAACATGTGAGTAAGTAAGATGAGTGACCTTCAGCATTCGCACATGCGCATTGCTCATTGTATGGATGTTTAAGGTAACCATGAATTTATCACACCGCGAAGGCCGATATTTTATAGCAAAAGTAGGCCTTATTCACTCGACCTTCAAAAGTCAAATTCTGTGTCCGCATGGAATGGATGTGGCCTTCAGATGCCGAAATTATCGGATTGACAAACGGATTCACCTAGCGCTGCCAGTTTCCACTTATTTAAACTAATTAGAGACACGCAGAAAAAAGCACACCGCATTGGTATCATTTAACTTCACTTCAACGCAATATGATGATTCAATCATCTTCCACTTTGCAAAACGACAAGACAATCAAGTGACCCCGTCGAATTACCAACTGCAATAGCCCAAAATCCAGCACCGATAGTTTGTGTCATTACCTCCCTTCCCTAATTCCATAAAAGTGCATAAAATCACGGATGGGCGGTAAAAGGTCACCACGTCGCTTGTCACCCCCCTCTGTCAACATTCACGCCCACGCAATCGCTCATTGGCGCCTGACTGCCCTTATTGTCCCTAACACTTGTCTAAATACCAAATCACGCCCGTCAATAATAAAGGTCAACTCTGATCAGGTAAACAATCTGAAACCTCCGTCTTCTTACTGTTTTCCGATTGTTCAGGATCACGGGTAATAAATCATTATCGTTATATCAACTGGTGTCATTTACTACGCAAATAAAGAGGTCAAATGGAAAATCACACATGTGTCGCGCATCGATGTCTCGATAACCTTTTATGCGACCTCTTTACCACTACTCGAAACGAACCCGATGGTGCCTCGTTCTCTGACGGCTCTGATTGGTTGTCCAGGCTTTCGTTTTATGGATACTGTCTGATTGAAAATATCTACACACAGACAGTCAATTTTGAGACCTCTTAGCGAATAATCCAAACTGACCCGCTCTTTCCACTGGTTGGTCCGGCCGGAAAGGGTTGACCTACTAGCAATGACTCATAATACCCGAAATTGCAGCCAGCATTTCTCACACAGCCGTTATAAGTATATCAATACACCTAGGTAGAGAATTTGTTTGCAATCAGTGGATTTGGGGGACGCCAAGACAATTACAGGCCTCAATCACGTGATCTGCACCCGAGACTTCACCAACGGAAAGCGATTCGAGCTTACTATATTGAAGTGCACTTTGGGGTGATGGATGAACGGATGGGACTCTGGCAACCGCGGGGTTTGCAATGGTATCGGTGATATTTTCTTTGTGATGCGCAGCTGTTGGAACGCATTCCTGTTAAAACTTCTCCTTCGCTCGGCTATTCACGAGAATTGTTGAGCCATCGGCAAATCGTTGATATAATTTGGTTTAGAGTGGTGTTCGAAACATGTCCAGACGACTTTGACTTTCGACGTGTTCATCTCCAGCCAGACTGACTTCGGCTGTGTTTTGATTTGGCGATGTCCCAGTATTCTGCGCTGGGTAAAGACCTGGTCCACGCATCCTCGGCAACGCCGGCAGCCTCCTTCTGGTTGGAGCGGTTGTGCGCGCGTCTCTCGTCGAGGTGAAGTGAGGTGAAGCGGCTTAGCCGGAGAGTGCTGATAATAGTTTCGCGCCTATATCGAGTAGTCTGACAGTCAAATGTACTTGCCACGTCTCCCGTATCACCAAACCGACCGGTTTTCCGTAGGCATCGCCGGAATCTTTTGCGATGCCGACATCTTCGTCAGGTCGTTGGTGGTTCCCGATGAGCCGAGCAACAGGTCTCTTCCTACAAAAAACTTGTCGGTTTTGAAGGACAAGGCGAAGGGTAACCATTGAACATGTTTAAAACGCCAGACGGAAGAATTGATTTCAAGTGCTGCGGTAAGAACATTGGATAAATCAGCACAGATACGGATAGATCCATGGAGAATATTCACCACGACGATGGGAGTTGCCCCCACGGAGAAGCATACTGGCGTCAGAACCCGTTTTTTACTTAAAGGATAATCTCAGTATAAGCTGCCTAGGAAACGGGTCTCTTCGCACAGAAAACAAGTTGCAGGGTCGCCTACGTGTGAGAATAGATGCCAAGGTCGTCCTGGAAAATTGGTGCGAATCGTTCGATGAAATCTTCCGTAGACCCGCTCGTGGGCTCAGAAGACTGAACGTGGTTTAAGATTGTTCGAATTTGTCGGTCGACCAGACCAAGTTGGTCGAGAATGTTGATTTCAAGTAGGTTTTTGGTGATACGGGAGACGTTGCAAGTTCAGTTGACTGTCAGTCAAATCGATATGGGCGCGAAAGTATTCTCAGCAGTCTCCTGCCAAGCCGCTTCACCTCACCTCAACTCGACGAGAGACGCGCGCACAACCGCCCCAACCAGGAGGAGGCTGTCGGCGCGGCCGAGGATGCGTGGACCAGGTCTTTACCCAGCGCAGAATACTGGGACATCGCCCAATCGAAACAGTCGGGCTGGAGATAAACACGTCGAAAGCCAAAGTCGTCTGGACAAGTTTCGAACAGCACTCTAAACCAATTTGCATCAACGATTTGCCAATGGCTCCACGATTTTCGCGAATAGCTTAGCGAAGGGTGAGTTTAAACAGGAATGCGTTCCAGCAGCGGCGTAGAAGCCCGTGGAGCCGAGCTTAGATCCGTGTCTATCGTACCGCTATCCCACCTATCCTATATTGGTAATGGAGCCACTATTTGAAACGTTCACATTATCGGTTGACAATTGCCCCGCCAGTTTATATGCATTGGCCGTCTGGTCAAATGTATCGTCACTAGGATCCATTGGAAGGATTCAATTTGTTTGTCTCTCGTGCTATTTGGGACAGAGGAAAGAGAGGAGCAATTGAAATTTCCACGCATCGTCCTGGTTTGGAAAATCAACGGTGGTTTGATTTGCATATATCTTTATTTCTTTACTGAATACACGGGAACGCCGTCACGATTGGTCGCACAGACCAGTGATCGACAGGTTTTACCAGTGTACGTTTGGATGGGGCGGATAGCTGTTTGATAGACTCGAAACTTAGTTAGAAGGCTCATCTATTTTCTTTAATACTTCGTGTAATACTTCGCTGCAACACCGCATGGCCAACAACGAGTAATAATAATAATAATAATTTTTACGCTTTATTAAGGTCACAAAGACCAGAACTTTCAGCATTTTAATGTTTAACAGGAATGGAGGAAATAACAACGAGGTAATGGCGGCCATAGAAGGCCTTGTCCATAACGCACGCGAGACAGTTTCCGCCACCCGGCCTCCAGGTTGCTAGATTACAAGCTCACGCCACTACGCCCGGCCAACCTCCCTCGCTTGACGATTTAAGAAAATGCCAAGAAGACTTTTGTTTTTGACGTTTGTATTTCCTGTCAGATTTCTTTTGCCAGGTTGTTCACAAGATTTAACACCGGATGTCGCACAGTAAGGGTATCTCCTAGGACAAAGATATCGTTAGCGACCTCCACGTTGCCGATGGAAAGGTGCGGGGACACTCTGATGTCTTTGTAGTCAACTAGGCCATGCTTCATTAGCCAGTCCACCATGAACTTGAACAGTTTTCCGGGAATTCCTCTATAATACAAAGCGCCACTACAAATTTCAACGCGCACTTTTTATGAACGCGCGCAGTCTTGGTCGCGAAAAAGTGAGAGATTTATATGCGCGGTATTGCCATCGCTAAACCTCATTAATTATCTTATTGGCCGCAGGGAAATCTAAACAGAAGGCGTCCTCACGAATGATGAAGAGTGTTACTTTGTAGTGACCTTAACTTGTGTGTTTATTTATTCCAGACGCATGACATCCATGGGACTGGCACCCCATTGGCTAATGCACACAACAGCGCATGCTGTGACCTTAACGTGGATAAATTACGATATTGGGAGCAAATCTCTTGATCCACGATGATCGACGTAATTTTTGAACATATTCATTTGATTTTACATTTTCGAACCGTTCTGCCCGTGTCCTTTTGTGAAAAACCATAGGCCGCCATAAAGACGACGTTTTCACTCAAATACATTTTCATAACCCATCTGCGACCGAAACAGGATAATATATCACTGTGAACTTGAAAGTGCCCTACTTACTTTCTTCGACGGCTTTGTTTAAACTCGACCGCCAGCCATGCACCGACGCATACGACTCGCACCGATAGACGCGAAAGTCAGGTGATATTTATCCCTTCATCTTCCGTGAGGAATCCGTCAGCGCTAATCACGTCACAGCAACAGAAGCCTTTTTCAAGC